>VXBO01002530.1:328942-411442 GCA_013400135.1 Rhinoptilus africanus | reverse complement strand
TATTAACAGCCACCTTGGCGTTTATTCTGCTTGAAAAGCGAGAACAGCAGCTCCCAGAACCTGTAGGTGAAATCCATCCGCTCTCTGGAAAGGGGTGGTCACAGCCTGTGTGGGGGAGACCAACACTTGCCCATCTCCTGCACTCCCCTGCAGCACTTTTCATCCTTTCCTGCACGTCTGGCCCCAAATTAGGGATGCAGTCTCCAATCTCACACCCTGCAGGTGGGGTGAAGCGTGGGGACAACCCTGCTCCCCTCCCCACCTCCTCTCCATGGGGCGCTCGAGGCACCCCCTTCTGCACAAGGTCAGCTCAAGTCTGCACATTAATTAAGAATTTCAGAACTCTGTACACAATGCCTAATTTCAACCAAGGGTTAATAGCACTCAACAGTTTTCCTCTGGAAAATTCCCCAAACATAACATATATCCACGTGAAAAAAGCCCAGATAACAGAATCCACATAATAAATTAAAACAAACAAACAAAAAAAAAAGCTTCTAAACAAATTTGTCCATACTTTCTTCAATATATTAATGACCTTAGGCATTTGTGTTCTGCTTTGTACTACAATATGTATTTTGTTTTAAAGAAGTTCTGTATTGCATTTAAAGGCAAAACAGCAGAAGTTCAAATTTTTGTAGCATCCTCAGGATGTGGTTGGACATCCAACCACAATCAAAGACCATGTTCTCCAGTCTCTGGTTAGGGAGGGTTTGTCCTGGCGGTGAGGATTACCACCAGCCCCAGTGGAGGAGAGATTTGTGTCTCAGCCCTGGATTGTGCAAAATGGACTCTCACACAAGGAGGGGAAAAAGACCAGATTTGGGTTCCCTGGTGTAACCCCCCAGGAACGTCACTGGAGGGATCTCAATGTAAGGAGGGTGGGTTGGGCCATGGCAGGGTCCCAGGCACCAAGGCCAAAGGCGAGGCACGGATGGATGCTAAAGAAGAATAGTGGCATTAACAGCCGCTAAGAAAAACACACAGCAACACCTGTCATGAGCAGCTTTCACGGCAGAAGCAGGATGGTGGAAACAAAAAATAAAAAAGAAATTTAAACGCACTTCCACCTGGCACAAAGCCATTTGTCACCGCCCGGGATCCAGGGGCACACCGACTGCACATATACTTTTATTAAACACTCTCACAAATTTGTGAGGATTAATTTTAAAACGCTTGTTTGCAAAAGGAAATATATGTTTTTGAGCTATCATACAATACAAGATAGTTGTTAAAAGTCTGGAGAGAATGTAGTTTTATGGCGTTATTTAATATTGTGTCCAAAGATGCCTTTGGTGTGCTGAACAGGTTTCTCTCTCCCCCTCCCAACCTTGCAAACTGAAGCTTGGGAGTAAAAGCTCTTCTTTATGCAAAATGTGTATGTATATAAAACTCTTAGGTATAGTATTAACATATTTAAATTATCATAAAAATAAATGGTGCACCAAAACCTTCCTCAGCTTTTTTTTTTTTTTCTTAAAAAACAGTTATGGATATTATTCTCAGAGAAACGTCTTATGTGTGGGCATGCTAAGAATTCGTGATTTCATTGCACAGCAGAGAATATGTGAATTTTATGTGTGATTCACAAAGAAAATTAGGTGTGAAAGTGGGATAAGTACTGGGATGTACAGTAGATAGATACCTCCAAGGCAAGATTTACATACAGATATTTGTATTGTGTTATGGAACCTACTTATTGTAACCATAAAAATTATTTGTACATAGATTTCCATGGAGTCAAATTTTAAATATGTAAAAGGTAGTTAATTCTTCCAAATGAGTTTTTTAAAAAATACCAAGGGGACAAGATGCAGCAGAGACCATAGAAACATCCTCGTCACATGGTGCAGCAAATGGTAACCAGAAATTTACAGCGAATGGAAAGCAGAAATCTCCATTAAGAGCACTACATAGTGTGGAATCAATGTAATCAGACATCACTGCCTGAAAATCATATTTTACATATTGCTATCCCATTTCTAAAAATGATTTTGCTCTAAGAGAAAGGAGAAAGCACAGAATAACAAAACGAGATGAGATGCTCGAAGCTCAATTGTTGCACATTTTTATCCCTGTCTTTTTAAGGTGCAAGGAATCCAATGGAAGTTATTCAAATTTAGACACATGGCAGAAAAATGGGATCTGCAAAATATTAACTGTAATAACATTCAATCTAAATACAATTCTAATGAGGTAAAGGTCTCTGTGTCTTCCTTTACCATCTTCTCGCAGTTTTTCTTATATTGATAATTATTAATAATCACACTGGGTTCCCGTGCTGTACCTGACACTCTCAGACAGCAAATCATTTTTAATGGAGAGCAAAACAGGGAAACTGAGGGCTAGCTGGATTAACTATTTTGCCCAAGGTCACAAGCAGGTCGATTTATGGGTGGGAACAGAAATTAGACTGAGGCTCCATCACTTGAGCATCACTGTCAAACACCAGCAGATGCACCGCAATGCAGGAATGCCAGTGGCCCCATCTGATGCTCCCCAAAACCCCATCAGCAGCCTCCGGAGGAATTGCAGAAAATACAAATACCTGGTTTCAAGTCCATAAACAAACACACTCACCTCACCAAATTACAAGTGATTCCACGGACAGCAGCTCTTAGGAAAGTGCTTTTTAAAAATCAGCAAAGTTTAACTCACATTATGCTGTCACCTGCACTAGAATATCTGTGTTTGGTTTCTGCAGGTGTAGAGAGGAGACAAAAGAGCATCTTTGCTCCAGCCTGAAATATCCCTGCAGATCTCACTGCAAGATGGCAGAAACCTGACATCACATCTCAACTACAAGCAGGATTTGCCCTTAAACCTAGAGCAAAATCCTGCCCAAACTGAGCCCTGGGCTGAACATCGACTTCGTCAGCCTCCCACAACCTGTGGGTTACAGCCAGGAATTCACCCCCCGACTGACGCGAGGGGTGGAGGACCATCATCCAGTGGTGCTGGGCTGCCTCGCAGCAGCAAAACTTCAATCCCTGATAAAAGAGTGCGAAGTAGGAAGTTTCCCCCCCCTCCATTTTCAAGCGATAACAGAAATACCCTTTCCTGTGCCCTGGCTCATGGGCACGCACGTGTTCGCTTCCACAAAGACATAGGCATTTCACTCTTCCCAAAGAAAAGATGACTTTTTCCTCAAATCTACCTGACATTACTGATTTTTCCCCTTATTACACTAATTCGCTACACACCCTACTGCCACATCAAGGGTCTTGCTGTGCCGGCACCGCCAGTCCCCCTCCTATTTTTGGGGCAGGTTGCACAAAAACCCAGCAAGGTTCCTCCAAATGCTGTTTATTGGTTTTCAGACACTATGCCTATTCTCTTATTCTCTACCCAACACTAAAGACTAGCAAAACAATTCCAGCACCAGGTATCAATTCCTGATAGCCTTGCACCCGTAATATATATTCCCCCTAATAGATTATCTGACTACTCAGTTTCTTAACAAGTTTTTTAAAAAATCTGCTCAAAACTATTAGCAAAAGCACTCTGCTAGATGGTACCTTACATGAAATTTTACCTATTGACATTTCCACTATTCTGTATGGCTTCTTAAAAAAAAAAAACAAAACAAAACAGTATAACAAATGTATTTACCTTTTTAGGTATAATTTTATCAGAAAACCTAATAAAAATATAGTAAAGAAGCAAAGTTAGCTATTAGATAACAGTCCTTGCTGCCAAAAGCCATAATCTGACACAGATTGAGCCTGGTACAGTAGTCAATTAATGGCTCAGTGCTCATACAATAATGACCTACTAACCTGACGGTGTGTTGCTCTCACATTTTGCTGTCCCCTGGGATGCTACTGTCACTGTGTTATCTATTGCCTGCTTCCCTATCAAAGAAAATAAGCAGAGCTGAAATGTATGTACGCATCAAGCTCTGTAGTTCATTGCACACCAACCCCAGCAACTGGAGGAACAATAGATTTATAAGTTTATCCTACATTAAACCAAACATGCCTGACTGCACTGTAAATTACTAAATAATAAACCAGGTGGTGTAAGATCCTGACTTGGACAGAATATAAAAATCTATCAACCTGTAAAATACAATAACCATAAACGTGCTATGTAGCTGATGGCTCAGGTAAACCATCCACCTCCAGCAACAGAGGCTTTTCTGGAGTAAATTGCAACAAAAGGTTTACTAAATTTAGGTCTTGAGCACTTTTTCATTTTACGCAACGCCATGAATAGGAGAAATATAATTGAGCTAAAAACAGTGGCAAATGTGTTTGTTTTGTTTACATTTCTTTGTCTCTAATGGAGCTATTTCATGGTAATGTGCTATGTTTCCTAGCATATTGCCACAGGCATTTAGTCTGATCTCTAAAGAGAAGATGAACTACTGCAGAAGGGCATACTTCTTCAGTATTCAAACCTAACATTCAAATTAGATTGAAGTAGTGCGGGAGGTACAAAATGGAGAAAACCAAAAGGTCAGGGCACTTGCTTCCTTTGAATGGGCTAAATCTTCATTTAAAATAAACCCACAGCAATCTTGTCAGGGCGATAAAATATTTTGCATGCCATTGTACACACCATTAGCCCTACCCCAAATTATATCTGAGATTTTTAATAAGTGCTACCTTTGCTACCAAAATTAATTGCCATGAATCACAGAAAACATTATATCAAGACATTAAAAAATGGTTCAATAAATTATAACTCCAAAATCCACAATACTAATTAATTCCATTTTAGGAGCTTTTCAATAAGCAAAGCAGGTTAAATTTATATGATTTACAAACAGTGTTTACATTCATAGAGGGACAACTAATTGCTGCACGGCTTGACATCATTACAGGAAAATGCTGGGGGATGCAGACAGTTTAATTAGGGGTGGCTTTAAGTTCACAATATGACTGGTATCACAGTGCTTTACTAATGTGCTTATATAGGATGATCATACAGTAACACGATTACATTTTTTTCTCTGTATGCTTTGTCTTTACAACAGAAAATAAAGTAATTTTTGCGTACAGGCAAGCTGACACAGTATATATTTCCCTCTCAATTTTATTCACTTGCTTTACAGACCATAAAGAAATGTTTCTTAACCTAACAAAGTGCATACTCAATTGCAGATACTTGTGCTTTGCTGATACGTGAGCAAAACACATACAAATTCCTTTTTCAGCCTCTCCCAGGTTCTCTCATTTAATGCTAAGCACCATAAACTCCCACTGAAATTAATGGGGACTCTGCACTCCCCAAACTGAGCTCATCATTTTACTGGATTGAACCTCACGTGAAGCACCTGCACACACATACTTCCCCTTAAGGGGGGGTCAAGGATGCTCTCCCACTTTTTTTGGGGGGAAAGAAAGGAAACCACCTTGCAGGGAGCACCTGACTGCTGGTGAAGCAGTGAGGTGGGCGCCCATGGGAACCTCTCCAGGAAAGCTCTCCCCCTTCCCACCAACACCTAGTACAGCATCACCCAAACCCACTCCCAGCACCATCGATGAGACCTTTTGCCACGAAACAACCAAATAAAAGGGAAAGGGGGAGGACAGGATCGCTGAGCCACGGTAGTGCTTGTGTGCGAGATAGCAACAAAAGGTCTCAACACTGCGATGTCTTAAACAAAACAGGGCTAAAGACAGGGTGAGGAGGACATGTGAGTGGAGAACACGAGCACTCAGCTGGCACATGGGCCATGTGCAGGCACTCACGTACCTCCCAGATCAGGCAGGCCTGGAAGACCCATGTGTGTTTAGGTACCCAGTGTCACAACTGAAACCTTGAGTGACCCTAATCCAAGAAACTCAATTAGCAGTATCAGTAGGGAAACAACTCACAGACAGCGAAACCTGTGCATCTGCCAAGGGTTAGAGTAAAGGTTGCTGTTACAACCCAGTCTCATCACTGAGTATTTTCCTATTGACATGGCTGGGACTGATCCCCGAAGCATCCTCCTCAATACTTTTTTTTTGAGTAAACTGTGCTGAAATATTATTATCCTATTCCTATGAGATATCCCACCCCATTTTATTTTTTTGTTTACAGTAGTTTATCCATTGCTGGAAAGGGGAATCACAGTCCAGGAACATAAGGGTCATCTACTGCAGTATCCTGCTTATCCGTGTCCAGATATACCTCTTCAGAAAACTATAATTTTCCTGCTCTCGTGTCAGCATGGATGTTTGCATTATCTGTCTCTCCTTGTGCAATGGAATCCCTTCTGTCACCATGAAAGGAAACCACCGTGGGGAGTCATTTAAAAGGCCAGAATTATTTTAGAAACCAGTTTGGGATAAGGAAAAAAACCCCTATATCCAATTGAAAGTGCACAATTAACTTAGATAACAAGAAGTTAGATAAGAAGTGTTTATCTGTGCTGGAATTTGGTCAGGGTGGAGGTGGCGCACCCACTGCTGCACCGAGTGCTGTGGGATCTCTGCAAGCACTGCAGGGCAGCCGTGGTGCCCCGTCCCCATCCCTGGAATACCAACAGCTGCAAGGGCAGTGTCCCTACCGTGGGTGCACTTGCGTGCAGGAGACAGAAGTCAACAGCAGTCTTCTCCTTGGTGCTTGGTCCAGAAAGCCACATCACAGCTCCAAACTAACCATGGTCACAGTCTCTTATGTTGATGTTGACTCACAATCTTCTGAACAACATCATCTCCCCAGGGAAGAGCATCTCTTTGTCTGGTGGGAGCACTGGACACATGATTGCATGGCCGAGGAAAGAGGTTGCCTTTATTCACCATTTGTACATTCAAAAGTTTTTATTTTACGAACAAAATCACTGGAAGAGTTATAGAAAGAGCCTGAAAACTTTTAATTACCATTTAGTTGCATGAAGTTTAGTCTTGGACGTGTGGAAAAAGCTAAGCCTATGAAAATGGTCATGAGTTCTGTATGCATGCCACAGGCCAGTGTCCATGGAAAGTTTTTATACACTACTTAGAAATTTAAAATAATTTTCTGGTAGTACATTTTTGATATGTAACTCCATGTTACAACAACTGGCAATGGTAAAGTCGTTACGGTCTATTTATCTTTATTTAATTATTTTTACGCACCCATCACTGTAGCATCTGGATTCATTACAAAGATTAAATGTAACAATGCATTAAATTAAACTGTCTATAGTGGAAAATACAAACTGTTACCATCCCCACAGCACCGCAGACCGTCCAACAACAACAACAGCAACAACAACCCCCAAGGCCTTTCAATATGCTGAAGTCCAGTGGCTGAAGATGTGGACAAAGCCAAGAAGATTCATCCTACCACATGCATGAGATGAGTGCACTTGGGGTCAGGCACTGAACAAAAGGTGTCTGAAGTATGAAGGACCCTACGAGACCTCTCTTTCAGAGCAGGTTTCCTCCACATCTGCATTTTTACTTGAGCTAAAAAGCTGCAGAGATGATGAATTCATGAAGAGGTACATCTGAGGTCATGTGCAGGAAACCAGAAATACAAATACTTTGCACCATTGAGTAGTCTGGGGTTGTGAGCAACCTCACAACAGTTAAAAGAGGTAAATTTCATTCCTCTTTGTATACAAATCTATTGATTTCACATTCCAAACTTTCTTAAAGTGCTGAGATCCTTATGTGTCTTTTAATAGATTTTGACTCCAGAGACAAACATGTTGAGAGCCATCATCATCAAGATGCCTGCTGTCATTGTGCCATCTTCTTAACCTAATGTAAGGAAATTCATATTTAGTGAACAAGGAAATTACTTTGGGTATGTATCATTCAAATCCTTAAGGATTATTGGCTAATTAGGAGCACAGTAATGTAAATTTGCCTTGTGTCAGGTTTTCAGGAACAGTAAAATAACATAATTAAGCAGTGCACAGAGTAGATCATTTAAGCTACTCTTCACTGACAAATGTATATGATGTCTAAATATACCATGGGCTTCTAAACTAGTAACTAATGAGAACTGACTGTACTTGTTGGAAAGTCTAAAACAATGGTTTAGAAGAGTAATCGAGTATGTTAGTCTAGAGTAAATAGCTATAACTCATACTTAGTGCTACTCAGGAGAAGAAGGGTGATGTTTTCAAAGTCTCTCTGGCTGCAAGCCTGTGTCCCTGGCCGGTGGGCACACGTGCCCACACAGGCTCCCCCCAAAGTTTAACCAAAAACTAGTGAATACATGCAGCTGCAGCAAAGCCACATGGAATTTCAGCACAAAACCATGCAAAATCTTCACATATGCAACTGTCTATGTGTTTTGGATTTTTATAACCTGATTCTTCTTTTTTTTCTGCCCTGGTTCACCCCATTTTCTAAGTGGTGACTTTGCCCGACATGCACTACCACAGCGTTGTGTTACTCAGTGCACGGCCCCAGTTTCACATCTCATTCCAGCAACCCTGGGTGAAGTCAGTATCTGCAAGGCTCTCAGTTCCATCAGGAAAGTGTCATGAATTGAAGAGTGAAGGGACACAAGCTAGTGGTGGAGGATGCTCACTTCTCCATACAGCCCCCAGCACTCCTGCAACTTGCAGAAAATTATTAATACAGACTGCCCAGCCAAATTCTCCTTATTCACTCCACAGGAACGTTATTGACTTTTTAACTGCAGATGTTTCACTTTAATATCTCAACATCAGCCCCACAGCAGAGGGTGGGTGGGTACCTCACACCGGGGTGGGAACATTTTCAAAGCTCCACCCAGGGACACGTACTGAACTTGGTCTCTGAGGCTTGCAACCGATAAGCCTGAACAAGGAGAGCATTTCCCCAGACCAGGCATGGGCAGAGGTTCTCCTCTGAAAGCCCTCAGATGAGGACGACTGTCTTCTGCTCACTATTACCTAATTTATTCCTGTTGTTCCTGGGTGTGATGGTGCTCCCAGACAGAGCTGGTGCCAGCATCACCATGTCCCATGCATGCTAAGCAATGTTTGTGCTTAGCAACATTACTTGCTCAGTGTTTCAGGTCGTTGCCACCTGCAGATAGCCATCACGCCACAAACAGCTCATGGGAAAACCCTTCTCATGCTTCCCCTTGCTGGGAACAGTTCACGGGTGAAGGTTTCCCACTCACGCAGTCTGTCTGTCCATACACTCCTACTTTCCCCTACACACCTTTCTTTCTTTCTCATACTGGCGTTAATATTTCTGACTTCTGCAAGTTACCATGATTATAACATCCAGCTGCATCCGTATCATGAAACAATCATCTCCTCTGTCTAATTTATTGTGAACTTTTTCACACTGCAAATACTGGGAATAGCCTTCAGGATGCGGAAAGCCATTACCGTCAAAGCTCCAGCTTGTGCAAAACCAGACATAAGGCATGAGACAGGGACACCCTATGCCCTTAACTACTCAACGTCACCAGATTTGAAAGTATTTTAGAAGATGAGAAGCATTTGATTACCTTTCTAGAGGACATTAAGGAAACCGCAGAAGTACTGGCATGTTTTACGTCACATTTTGGTAACAGCATTGTCCTAGTTCCAGCCTGATGGGCACCACCACTTAAACACCCAAGTTTAATTCCTAAACATTGTGCCTCTGCTAATTTCAGAAAACTCTTACAATTAAAAGTGTTCAAACTTACCCTTCCACCGACTGCAAAGGCATATAATTTTCTTCTGGTTTCCATACCAGAGTTTGCAATTACATTAAATAAGTCATTTACAACTGTCTCCTAATCAAAGAGATAATACATAGAATAAGTGTTTCAGAGCAATTAAATCTTTTTCTACCATTAACTAAAAAAGGTTATTTTGAAGCCTCTTTGTGCTGAAATGTAACAGCACAAATACAGTGCTTTGTTATCAGTTTAAAAATTGAAACCTCTGTGCATCTTTTTTCCTTCTGGGTTCAAGTTAAGTAAAATTGCCTTTCATGAGAAATGCTTGCAAATTATCAAAGACTTCTTTTTAAACAAGCTGAGAGACTACAGTAGCAAATGTGTTCCTTGCAAAGTAATTGGAATTTCTATCTAAATTATTCTTGGACAAATTAAAAGTAGCAAATATAAGCCATTTTTTATTGGGAAGAATTCTATTATAGTTTGTAATAAAGGAAAACTAAAAATGCCACAAAATCCTTGGAAAAATTGAAAGTATTTTAGGAAGAAAATCAAGAGCTCCCAGGCTCCTGTGATGCTTATTAAAAACTACTTTCAATGAAGTGATTAGGAAAAAAATTGTCAAGTAAGCAGAGAAAAAAATTACTTCTCAGACCTATCAGTGTATCACTGAATTAGTTCTTTTCTCCTTAAGATGCATCGTCCAACTGATGGACTTGTCACTATGGATAAAGGCTATTTTCATTTTATACACACCAGCTTTTAAATATTAATTTTCATGCAAAAGGAAAATAATTTTGTAGCTAAAACCTCCACCCTCCTTCCTGGCTCCTAATTCAAGCACAGAAAAGTGCAGTTGTCACCCCAAAAATGAAGCCATTTTTAGCCCTCTGTGTCTAATCGCGGCAAGAGCCAGTAAAATAAATCAGCAAGGAGTAAAAGTAAAATTTGCAATAACCCGATACTACTGCCTCATCCTCCCACATCTCAGGACATAAAACTTACTGTCAGAAGAACTCACAGCATGAGAATTAATCAAGGAACTCTTAAAATACTCCAAGCACCTTCCTTCTGATGACTAATTTGCCTTTCCTATTGCAAACTACTAATTTTTTACTTCAATCGATATGTACAAATATACCTCCCCATCAATCACCCGGGGCAAGGACAAACTTCCACTATTTATGTAATACTGACTACAAGATGAAACAAAAATTGACTACAGCAAACCTGGGTCGGCCGCGCCAGCACAGGAGGGAGGGAGGGAGGGAAGGGGAATGGAAGCAGATGCAGTGGGCACCCCGGGGAAGACCAAGGGGCTGGTGGGAGCAGAAAGCATCACTGGGAAGCACACATGAAACAGAGGTGCAGGAAAATTGGGGGAAGGTGGTAAAACAATGGAAAGAGCCCAAAAGAATCTCTTAGAAATTATCAAATCCCAGCTGAAGTCCCAGAGGAAGAAGTTCAGTCTGAGCTGCAAAAGGGGAACAATAGAAAAATGTCTGAAATTTAAGAAAAGCACCCAGAATTGCTCTGTGGAGTGGGGAGAGGCCAGAAGTAGTACAGGTACCTCTCAGATTAAATCAGTGACCCCAGCAGAACCCTGGACGCTTCAGGGATGTAAAGATCAGGGAGATGTTCTCTGTCGTCTCTTCTCCCAAGGAACAGGTGATAGGACAAGAGGAAATGGCCTCAAGTTGCACCAGGAGAGGTTTAGGATGGATATTAGGAAAAATTTTTACACTGAAAGAGTTCTCAAACATTGGAACTGGCTGCCCAGAGCAGTGGTTGAGGCACCATCCCTGAAGGGATTTAAAAGCCAGGCAGACGTAGTGCTGAGGGACATTGGTTAGTGATGGTTTTGTCAGTGTGAGGTTGATGGTTGGACTCGATGATCTGAAAGGTCCCTTCCAACCTGGACAATTCTATGATCTGGTTGAACACGTTAATCATCAAGGAGGACTGAGGAGGAAAACCATGGAAGTGTTTGAAGATGGACTGAAACAGCACTTGCAAGTGATGTGCTCAGAAGTGCATGCACATCCAACCTGCACACATCCTACCCATCTGTAGGCAGCTGCCAGGCATTGCCAAAATTTGTGGGCATGCCTGCAAAATCTGTGTAGAGCTCACGAAGCGCTAGACAGGCCCAATGCCTGTGTCTGCCTCCAGATTGACCCAGACCTGCTTTAGGGACTTGCAAACATGGCACCATTTCAAACATGCAAGCAACCTGGTCTAGTGGGAGGTTTCCCTGCTCATGGCAGGGGGTTGGACTGGATGGCCTTCAAAGGTCCCTTCAATCTCAAACCGTTCTGGGATTCTATGATTTCAAGTCCGATGATAGCCTCGCAGGAGCACTGGGTCTGGTCTCTTCCACTTTCCACCCAGGAAATTTCCCCTGCTTGAGCTGAGATTTCTCTGGAGCATGAAGATCTGCCACTTCTTCCTTACCAAGATATAAGATCACAGTAGCCATGGAGTCCCATATTGTAGGAGATTAAATGCAGCAGAGAAAGGAATCGGAGAAGAAAATGGCAGGACAAAGTACTGAAAACGCATCACCTGAATCCCAAGTACAGACTGGGAATAGAAGGATGTTGGAGCTTCGGTCTGATAATTTTCATGGGCGGGATCCATATTTTACTGACAAAAATAGACCAATGGCTAATCACAAATCTAAAGCCATTTTTGGCATAAACTCTTCCACTAATCATTTGGAATCAACATACATAGTCGCACTGTTAAGACAAAACAGAGCAGAAGACATGAAAGACCTGACAGTAGGCTAAAATAAGGAGATAAGACAAAAAGGATTTGCTTTAGCAGAGTGCTTTGGATGCATATAGTTTTGAAGACAAAATTAGGCTGATGGACTTCAATAGGATTGCACCTGTGAGAAAGTTACATTATTAAGGTTATAGATGTGCTTAATTACCGCAATGAAATATGGTCCAATTTGTTAATTTAAGTGAGCAAAGTAGTAAATCATGTTAAATACTATGGCACTGTGGTACTGCTTCTGAGCAAACTTGATTTTATGTGAAATGAAAAATCTAATTTCAGAGTTGAGGACTCCTACTCTCCCCGTCTTCGGCACTTGCACACATTTTTCTCCCTTACAAAAAGAACTTGCAGCACAAAAAAAAAGAGTTTCTGGGAATAAACATTAACCTCTGAGATGAGGCAGAGAGATGCGTATATAGATCTATGTTTGTTTCAAAACTAGAAAATGTATTTCCCTAATCCATTCGATGCTAATCAATTCAGTTCATTAAACCTTGGCTAAGAATTTAAAATCAGAGTGAGTTTTTCACATATTATAAAGCAAAAAAAAAAACAATAACAAAAACCCAAACCCATACAACCAAGAAAACCCTCCCCACTGAATCTCTTTTCCTCTCTATCACAAAAAGGCCCGAGAGACTCTAAATTTGACTCTTGGTACTAATAGTCAGATCGGGTTTATTAATTAAGACAAGGAACTTATTGGAATTTACCTTGAAAGACCACACAAGGTACATTATTAGAATAATCTCCTCATAAAGAATAGAAACAAAAAAAGAAGTGTAATTGCAATTCATTGTATGTCAGTGTCAGAATAGGTTATTATACCCACACTGCTAACCTACTGCATACCTCTAGCAAAACAAAGCACCCCTGTCTAGTCTTCTCGAGTTAAGAAATTTAATAAATGGAACAAACAAAATAAATGTGAATCCTCTAAAAATTAAAAAATAATAAATACTTCCAAATTTGAATTATTTGAACGATGCTGATACATCACAGAACTTTTCAGATTATATTGTACCTGCTAACAGCAAACCAGACAAGCAGCTTTGTAACAGAATGACTTATGCTGTGGCAAAAAGGAATTTTTAATTAATCTCTATTTACAGGACATCTTTTAAATTTCCCCTTTCTTTAAATGAAGAGAGCGTACAACATTTAAAACAAGCTGAGCAGGAAGACGTGAAAACTGCCCAGAGGAAGCGATATCCCGTGTTTACACAAAAGTGTCCTTGTTCCCCTTTGTTTGGTGGCCACACAATGCTCCAGCCCCTTGCCCATTGCTGGCGAATGTACATCATTCCTGGTCCAAACATGCATGCTACTGAGGGCTGCGGGAGGATGTATGGCAGGAAAGGAGTGCCTTTGGGCTAGAGAGTATTGCAGAGCACTTCAGGGCACTTTTATTTGAAATAAGTCTGGCTAGAATTTCATAGAACCATAGAATCGGCTAGGTTGGAAGGGATCTTGAAGACCTCCTAGTTTCACTCCCCTGCCCTGGGCAGGGACACTTCCAACCAGACCAGGTTGCTCCAAGCCCCGTCCAACCTGGCCTTGAACCCCTCCAGGGATGGGGCAGCCACAGCTTCTCTGGGCAACCTGGGACAGGGGCTCACCACCCTCACAGCAAATAATTTCTTCCTAATATCTAATCTAAATCTCCCCTCTTTCAGCAGAAAACTGTTCCCCCTCATCCCGTGGTTCCCCTCCCTGATCCAGAGTCCCTCTTCAGCTTTCTTGCAGCCCTTTCAGGGACTGGAAGGGGCTCTAAGGTCTCCCCGGAGCCTTCTCTTCTCCAGGCTGATCCCCCCAGCTCTCTCAGCCTGTCCTCACAGGAGAATTTGCAGACAGCTGTTTCTTACTGTAGCTCTCAAAGTGGTGTCAGTTTGGTTGTTACACCCGCTGTATCCAGCATTCAGCAAGAGAGGTGGAACAGCAAACGAATCGAAATCAGCCCTCTGACAAAAAAAAGAGAGAAAAAGCAAAGCTAAACTAGCCTAAGTCTTGGAAAAGCAGAAGGAAGACCGATGAACTGAACACTTGTTCACTCATTTCATATCACAGTGAAAACCTGATCCCTTTTAAACGCTCTGAAGGTGTAAAATTATTTTTAAAGGGAATCTTGCTATTTTGGGAGGTAGTACCTCAACTGGGTCTGATCTGCAAGCGCCCCACTCAAATTCTCATTCATATACACAATATCAGACAGCATTGTGTCTTAAGATTATTAGGCTATGCTGAATATTAATTTAGCTCTGTGCTTACAAAATGACTAACTCAATCAGTGAATTTATTGGAGACATATTTAAGAAGGGGTATTTATGGATTAGGCACAGATTTTAGAAATGAAATGGGAGACAATCTAACAAATCTATCAGGAATAAGATCAACAACTTAAAGTTTAAACCAATCATCTTGAGTATATATTTGAACTTGGATATGCAGATGTGGTGCACAAGTCCCAATGGTTCAGCAATACACTCAAAGGATCAACAGCCCTATAGACAGCTAAATTACTCGGAAAGCCAGGGAATTTATCAAACATGAATTTCAAAGTGGATTCTAGCCTGCAGGAAAAAATGGAAGTGCCCATTAATGTACATACAAAATAAATGTTGTCTGCAAGCTCATTCAACTATTTATTTTTGACACAGAACTGGCTAAAGATTTTTAATTTACATAAAAAGGTACAAAGACTGTAACCCCTTTGATGGAAGAGATGGGAATAAATATCATGCAAAAGAGGTTTTGTTTGTTTTTTAAAGAAGCACTAACAACCTCACAGGTACAACACAAAGGAATCATTTACGCTCTTTCACATCTATTAGTGCATTATTTATAACTAACTCCAATTTGAGAACGTTAGCATTAAATATGTTTCTCACATGTAGAGGAAATTCTTACAAACTGATCATATATTATGGATGAAAATTGTAACAGCTACACTGAAACTAGTTAAAGCAGACATGGCTGAAAATGAATGAACACTGAAGTGTGCCGGAACCCTCGCTAACTTATGTGCTGCCTAGGCACTAACCAAAGTATTCATTTTACTGACCAAACCAAAAAAAAAAAAAAAAAAAGAAGTTAAATTCATGTATTCTCAACAAATCATTTATCAAAAAAATTTGGTTTTAATAATGAAATATTTCACAGCCAAGATGAAAAAAAAAAGTAAAATCATTGAATCATCCACAGGCCTTTCAGAACCAAGACCTTGCTTTGTCTGTATAGAGGCAGGGGATGAGTATCATTTAAATCAGAATAAATTACACTTAAATTTTATATTATAAGCTTATAATTATATATTTTAAAATAAAATATGTATATTTCACACCTAAATGAAATAATCTTAAATCCTCCTAACAATTTTAAGATGTGACCTATTGCCCAACACAAACTTGGCAAAACTGGCATTCGGAAGAAAATATCCCTCTTTCAAAAGAAACTCATTACTGTGTTGTAATTCATGGGATTTATACCTTCAGTCTCATGACTCACGGAGGTTTCTTAAATCCTCAGACTACATGAACAATGTTTCTATGTCTGTCTCACAGCTTTTATTAAGGTTTAAATTAAGTCCTTCACTCTTTTCAGAACCAAAAAAACAGATTAAGGGTACTTACTATTCTTAATAATATCAGATTTCACTCTTCATTTTTAAAGACTTGTGACCGACAATACTGTGTTTCATAAAAGTTGAATGGCACATAAGCTTTTTGAATTCACGGTAAAACATACTTCTTCCACTCAAAATAGGATCCATTGGCAAAGATCTGCTTGGAGACCCTGCCATTGCATTCACTGGCCTGAAGCTCATGCGTGTGAACAAAGACTAACATAAAACTTCAAAATAGAGCACTTCAGCATTACCAAGTTGTTGAAATGCTTCATTATTTTTAGTAATTTGTCCATAATACAAGAGGTGTTGCATACTGAAGCACGCCTCAACAGCACGGGGGAGCGAGGCATGGAGAAACTCAGGTGAGAAGGGGCAGCGAGATCGTGTCAGCACATCCCTCATGGCGGGCAGCTAAGAATTCTGACATTAACCACCGAGGAACACTTTATACCTTTTTCACTTCAAAATTTAAACACTAAATAATTCCAATTCTCCCACACGTGTATCACTAAACAGTGGCTCTACCCTCCAACTGCACTGAAACGGAGTAAAAGTAGAAGTAGGGAGACGAATCACGGCATCAGTCCTACAAACCAGTCTGCAGTGGTGCATGCGGACCACTTTACAAGACATTACAAACCGCAACCACCTCGAAGCAAGGGGGATTATATCTGAATTTAAAAAAAAAAAAAAAAAAATCACACAGAGGACTCTCATGATTTATTCAATTTCCTCATAAACAAGAGGAGGTTTGCTTGCATGTTAAAATTTTCAACACATTGGAAGACATTTTTATATAGGACCTGAGATGGAGAAAAAATGCTTTATTACTTTATAATACATAACACATAATAAATATTTGTTTAACAAAGCCTGCATGAACTTCATGCATTAATCAAAATTGAATGTGGCATGACTTGTATGATTAACTCAAAAGTCATATTCTAAATGATAAATAAACTAATATTAACCTTGTGTGTTCATTAATAATGCAAGTTCTCCATAGTTCACAAACACAACTGATACAGTTAATTGAAGGATCACATTTCTAAAATATTCATAATTAGAGTTTCAATATTCCATTCATTCAGGATCCAAACTTATAAAAAGCACAATGCAGGTGCTCTCCAAATTTAAGTAATTTCTCTTCATCAGCCTTTTCATGTGCTTGCAGAAGCACTGTAGACAAATGGGATGTTAACATGGAAATAAATGTCATTACCTGCTCTTAAGGGAGGACTTCTTTGCTTCAAAAGCAAAGTAAAGCAAAGATTTCACCTTTGGCCACCAACTCTGGAGACACTCAATCTGGTAGTCCACAGCCTTAAAACCAATATATATAAAAACCATATATATAAACACATATATATAAATACAATATTATTTTTACCTGAGAAGAATTGCAGAACCAAACTGCAAAGCAATATTGATATCATCCTATATTAACTTTGCACATGACCAATGTAATATATGCTCTGAAAGCTTAGAATTCTATCATCCTCTTAAAAAAAATAAACACAGACACAAAAAAACCCAACAAAGCCCCATATAAATAAAAAAACCCACAGCTCTTACTCATAAACCTGTTGGAACAGAAGGCAGGGAGGGTTTCTGCCCACCAGCACCCACCAAGGGCGTGGAGGAGCATCCGTGGGCAGTGTGGTCCATGAGCCGGGTGAGAGCTGGCTGGCAGCTGGGAAGGTACTTTTGCTTTTTTACCTCCATAAGCCAGCATTTATCCAATTAGGAGAATGAACAACATTGCAGACTCCTCTGAGACTGGGTAATAAACCTGTATCTATACTGAAGTGGGCCACACTCGGAGAAGTGATTTCTAAATGTATTATATCTCCAAACCACAGAGACGACTGATGTTTCAGGGTGAGGACAGTCTCCCGGTTTTCACTACAAATATTCACCTACACACTACACAAAATCTTGTCTGCCCGCTCCTCTCTGAGGTGTGACTTGGTAAATAATGTCAACGAACAATTTTGGCCAAAATGATTGCTTTTTGAGCCAAACTCTGTGGTTATTCCGTACTCAAATCCAAGTACATAGCTGGATATGAAAAGTTACATGCAACCCATCGTCAACCCGTGCCTTTGTGTTTGCAAGCAAAGCGTAGGATAATCACACCTACAAATTCAAACTTTCAGCAGTCGCTCTCCTCAAAAGAAACTGAATATTTGCTTTGAATTTGTTTTTGGTTTTGTTTTTTTTTTCCACCAAATATTCCTGTCAATAAACCCTTTCATTAGAACATAGTGTAAAAAAAAAAAAAAAAAGTTATTATAAAGTGAGCTAGCACGTTGCCAAAACATACGTGTTTTAAAATCTGAGCAAATACCGATGGAAAGTGCTGGTGTGTCAGATGCTGCCCACGTCTTGCCTACACACAGTTGGTACGTGCACTTATACGCATATCCACGGCATTTTTTGCATCTACTGTCTTTAATGCAGTAGCTGTATGAAAGTTATCATACCCATCAGTATCTAGAATAGAGGCAGAAACACAAGTAAATGACATCCTTACTACACCCTATTTTATGCCTTGTTTTTATTTCCTTTACTTGCCTTTCAGTGTAAACAGTAGATGTTGTTATAAGAGGTCAGTTTTATATGCTGGTTCACCACTGAACTGTTTAGGTTTAAAATGACACTACTGTTTAAGACCCAGTAATTTTCAGAACATATGATTTACTGCTCTGGCACTCTATAAGCCTCATTTCATACCTCCAAGAATGAACTAGTCAAAGTGTTAAATAAACATGAAGTATAAGGCTTGTTTTCTTTCCAAAAGTGCAAGCACTGTGTTACTCTAATGATTAAATATTGTTTAAATATACAACTGAGTGACTAGTTTCACAGTTGATTCTTTCCCTGTGCTTCATTTTATGTATTAATTATTTTGTGTTCAGACAAAGGCTTTAATTAAGAAGCATAAAGAGTTTCTGAAGAGTGAAGAAGTAATGGTTTCATCTGCATTAAACTGATTATAAACAGTTACATTTCTGAGGAAAAAAGGCATCAGGGAAGAGAAAAAAAAAAAAAGAAAAAATAATCTTAAGTAAGCTGAATCCATTCAAGGTGGAGGGTCCTGATCCCATCCCACACTCCAGCACATGCTTCCAAAGGGTCCAAGGCACAGAAACCCCATTTACCAATCTCCAACAGCCATGCCCCGAACCAAAGACACGCACACCACCCCAAAATCTTCAATATGTAGAAATTTAACCTGTTACCAGGGGTGTGTGGAAGCACCAGTACATCCCACTGCCAAAATCCATCCTCATCCCTACCCTCAAGGGATTTCACAGCCAACAGCCTTCAAATGATTGTTAAAACTCAGCCTATTTAGCAAAGTATCATCAGCTGTGACACTCCCAGGGTAAAGCAGAAATGCTGGTCCCTCAGTGTGATTTGGTGAATCTTGGGGGGAGGTGGGGAGTGGGGAATCACCCATGGGAACAGAGAACTAAACTCAGACCCTTGCTCCAACAAATTTTTAAAAGCAGTTTTAGCAGGAGATTAATAGAACTTTTTAGTGCAAAGTAATACAGGTCATTAAATCCACAGGAAGGTCTGTGCCATAGCAACGACCTCTCACAAATATTAGCACAATGGGCAAGAGGAAAAACCCAAGAGGGAAAGGTGCCCATGACATCTCCAGTGAAACCTGTCCTCCAGTGAAAAGGCTCGAGGCTTGTGTTTAAACACAGGAGTTTGAGAAAATGTATTTTTTTATGGACGTGTTACATAAAAAAAAAAAAAGGAAGAAAAAACCCACTGTGGGGCAAGAAAAAAGAGTGCTGAAATGTCAAAAAAGAAGATATCTTTAATTTTAAGTACAAGAAAACATGTTCGCTCTGGGTTTTGTCATTGCAGGCCTGCTATCAAACTTACTCAAGTTGTTGGAAGTCGTTCCACTGACTATAAAACACTTGGCATCAAAGTCTGTTTCTGGAAATTAAAATTACGCATGTAAAGTCACCGTACATTATACACCGATGTTAACAGTGACTTAAATTCCCTCATCTACAACCTCGTTCCCAGATGCTTATAAATTTGCCAAACCTCATCTCAGTCTGCAAAACCTCCTTGCTGGATGATTCCTTTGACAGGAGGAATTTATTGGAAGGATTTTTGCCTTTCGCATCGATCAGTGGAGTTTCCAATCAGGACAGCGGCTCCCTGCCTGTGAACCAGCACCACGGGGCTCCTCCATGTCCTCAACCAGGAGGATGCTGAAGCCATTTGATGAAAAAGTGTCCAGAGTGGAAAGAAGGGCTTGAAATTTGGCAGAAAAATGGCCTCTGATGGTTAGCATTGCAGAGTGCGGGTGATTCGCCACCCGCATTGCATCACTGCGAGGGGTGCAGGCACATGCTGCCCACCCAACCAAGCATCTGCCCACACGGGACCACAATATCTACAGAGGTTCTTCTTCTTCAGGTTTCTATCTCAGTGATCTTAAATTAGACCCTTAACATCATTTGAATGTAGGGGGTTTTCCGCAGTTTAATATCACTCTACCTTTTCCCAACAGACACATCCTCCAGCTCTGACACGACTGAAGATAGAAGATCTGTAGGGAAATGTAGAACCAAGAGCCATAAGACACTGGGTTACAGTTCATGAGAATTTGCAATTTAAGTACACGATGAGTGAAGAAAGATGTAGATGCGTTGTGAAACATATCTTTTATCCAATCCATCTGCAGGCCGCTTAAATAAAGCCACCAACATTCTGCAAAAAAAAAAAAAAAGTGTAAAACACAATTATCAAGTGAGCGCTTCCTTATGTTAATGCAATTTATAACCCACACTATTCTCCAACCGTTAAAAATAAATGTATAAATAAATTAATTAATTTATAAATAAATAAATAAATAAATGGGAAAATAAATAAATACGAAAAAGCAGAGCCTTTTACTTTTGCCATAGCAGCGTACCAGCATGCTTGCAGCCCTCAGCCCAGCTCAGGGAACACAAGCACCAGCTTACATCCTGAATCATCCCGCTGATAAAGCCCTGGGCTCTCAGCCCGAGGTGGTGGGATCTACAGGGGGCAAAATACTTTCCCATGTAAAAGTGCAGATAATTACACAAGTGGAAAGTATTCCTATCAATAAGTTATTCACTGTTTTTCACTATGTTAAGATTTTTCTGTAAAATCATCTGGAAGAAAACAAAGAGTATTCCCATCAAACCTGCCTTTTTCAGGAAGCAGCATCTGAAAAATAAATAGGAAAAAACCGCATCATAGGATGCACAGAGTGCTAGAGATGTTGTCCTATGTTAGAAAAATATTGGAGGGAACTTTTAAGTGCCCTACCTGATGCCATAAAAATACCAATACAGTATGTCCTAAACTTCGTATTTTTCATTTAACAAAAGACACTGCCACAGATAAATATCAGAACAGAATTGTTAATGCTGCACTATTGGCAGCTAAAAACAGATCACTGTAGACTGGAAGACTGAACAACTGCCAGCTGGTAATAAATGGATAGCTCAGCCTAAGGATTTACTGCCAGTGGGGGGAAAAAGGAGAGCTATGTGAACAGAAATAAACTGAAAGAATTGAAGAAAACACAAAATTTCTTGCAGGCTTCCTTCAAAATACAAATTGGTTGGCAACAGCCAGGGGAAAGAAGAAGAAACCCCTAATAATCTGGAGAAAGCCACAGGGCTCCTCCTCTGCCCAGACCCCTGCGCTGCAGCAATACCCATAGGCAAGTTTTCCCAAATAATAATAAAAATTTTAAAAAATCTTTTTTCAGATAACATTGGTTTAAACTGCATGTGTCCGAGCAGAGACAAAGCTCTTCTGTCTTAATCATCACAGGCAGAGACATTCAAACACATACCTTGCAGAGGCATCCAGAAGCATGGGCAACTCGCAGGGGCACCAACAGACTCTGCTGAGGCTGGTCTGCCCTGGGCATGGGCTTTGCCCTCCTCTGCACCCTTCAGGGGCTTAAATAGGATTTAAGGACTTCTTCAACTCCTCAAAAGGCTCACGGTATTTGTTGGCACAGAAAGAGTCCATTGGGATGCACAGGGATCTTCCCGTTGAATGACAGCATCTTTAAAAAGGGGGTCAAGAATTTATGTATAGAAATACCGCTGGCCTTTCCTTGGCTGGTCTCGCCATTTCACAGCTTATTGCTTTTTCTTAATTTATAAATATGTATATATACATGTTGAATGTACATGCAATTATACACATATTAAGAAAACCAAATGCTCACGGCCGAGCTGTGCTGCTGTGGGATGGACAGAGGAGTATCTCTCCTCCCATGAGCACTGAAACACGGATGCATCGTAGTGAGTTTGAAAATTCTAATCACTGAAGCAGCTTCTCAGGATTAATTTCTGAGGTTCTGAGTTGTTCCTCCACCATCACAAGGACTGTGACTTGCTGGAGCAGTGGTTGCTCACACGGGTCTGCAGGACTGAGCAAGGGATTTCTCCCCAGCAGAGACACCACTCCTATTGCGAACAAGATTTGTGGCATATGACACCTATATTTTTCAATATTATTTCAGAAAAAATATCTAAATAGTCTGGAGATACGACACCGCAGACCTGGACCCTATTCTCCACTTGCATGCACAGGGATGTAATCAATAGAGTAGCATAAAATTGATATAAGGCATCTTATTTTTCTAGAGCATTAACTAAACCTAGCAGGAACCAATTTCCGTGTGGCACATTATTGATCTTTGCACAACAAATATTAATAATTTCAGGACAATACGGACAGCTGTACAGCAATCTGTCATGGTTCAAGGTACCAACGTGAACTGAAGTTCCAGCAAAGAGGATTGGGCTGGACAGAAGGTCTGGAGCAGCACTAACAAGCTTTGCTAACTCTATTTAGGAAAAAAAAAAATCATCATAAGGAGGAAAAACTTACCCAGCAAACTGAAAGATATGGACTTGATAATTACTTGGAACCAAATTAATATCAGGATGGCTGCCATTATTCTCTGAGGACAACCATTTCATCTATTGTGCAGGTGTACCCTCCAAGAGTGGATCACGCTGATGAAAGACTGCGAGAATTTCAATGACACCTTGAGGGATCTTATGAATAAAATATCAAAAAATGGACATCTCCTTTGTATAGAAAAATTTTAATGCAAAAACTGTAACAGGTTTATAAATTACTCCAAGAAAATAAGGAAGGTTTGTTCTATCTTTGGCTGAAGACAGACAGATATTGCCAAGACAAAGATTTTCATAACCACAAGAGACTCTACTTTCAAAAGCTCACATTACCTGTGTGCTGGACTCTTACCTGAGCAGATTATCTACACACTCATAAACCAACAAAACTAAGAAATGACCCTTTCTCCTCCAAGGCCTGGAAAAAGAAAGCATGTGTCAGGAAGAAATTCTTTGCTGTGAGGGCGGTGAGCCCCTGGCCCAGGTTGCCCAGAGAAGCTGCGGCTGCCCCATCCCTGGAGGGGTTCAAGGCCAGGCTGGACGGGGCTTGGAGCAACCTGGTCTGGTGGGAGGGGTCCCTGCCCAGGGCAGGGGGGGGCACTGGGTGGGCTTTAAGGTCCCTTCCCACCCAAACCATTCTATGATTCTATACTTCTATGATCTTCCACCACTTTCTATAAGGCTTTTAATCTTGTCACTTGGCAGTGGGGAGAAAAAATAGGAAAGTGTGGGGCAAGAACAGAGTAATTCCCATGAAGCATCCCATCCTGCAACAGCCAGCACTGCCAGACCTGCAGCAAGAGGGGGTGATTGAAGGGAGCGCTCCGGAAACAACCACGGCTGGTACAGCTGCTGCCAGGGCTCTTCCATGTCAGAAAACCTGTGGCAGGTTCCCTGGGGTGATGGCAAGGAAAAGGAGACCCACATAAGGATGTCACTGCTTGGGATGGAGAGAGATGGAGAAAGTCAGAGATGTGCTGCACAGTTGCCCCCACAGCTGCTCAGAAAGTAGGTAGGAAATGGAAAACGCTGCGCTGTCCTTATGCCTTATTGCTTTTCATTTTCTTTTCATGGATAAGATCACTTTTTTTCTCCCATCCGCGTAACACCGACGCTAAAATCCCAGGTCCTGCGCGCCAGGCTGTGCCTCCCCCTCCGCGTCCCCCTGGCGAGGAGACCCTCGCAGCCATCCCGCAGCACGGCAGCACCGCTGCTGGGACCGGCGGCCTCGCAAATGTATACGTTTGCCTGCTAATCTGCATGGCAGCGGTTTACGTTGTGTAAGCTGTTTAGGTTCAAGGGTGTTTCACTAGCACAGCTTATTGGGGACTGCATTTTCTCCAGGGTACGAGCCAAGCTCTACATCAAAGCCTGATTGAGCAGAAAATATGTGCTAATGTTCACAGCAGTACTCTATTATAGTATAAGTATGCTTGTAAATATTCACTACATGTTATTACGCCATTTGAACCAAGAATATTGCAGGGTTAAAGGTCGGCCCTAATGCTCTCTCAGGAGGCAGCAGTTTTGAATATAACCAAATGGGATAATGGTCAGGAATACCCAGAGGGGGCAATGTAGCACATCGTAAAGAATTGTGCTGCGAGTTTTAAGTTTTCAGGACAACAAAGATGCCAACGAGATGGCTCATAAGCAGTCATTATTAATGGAATGACAAGGGTAATGTTAAGCAGGATGTCTTTACTATAATAAATCTTGTCCCTGTGCCATTAGTAGTCCTTACAACTGCAAATAGCAGTTAGGTTATAACCTAACATGGCAGAATTTTATCCTCTCAATCTCTAATGTATTTTATAATGCTGTTAAAGTCAGGAATAGCAACTGTTTAAGCTCACTTAATCTGTGGGAAGTTTAAACACGAATTTTAAATGCGAAATCTGCTTTGATAGTAGTTTCTCTTAATTAAATAGATGAAGTAGCTCTTTCTAAGCATACACTGGGCTGTACTACAGGGTCTGGTGAACACTGTTGAATTTAAAACATTAAATATTTTCCTTCAGATATAACTCTTGCATTCTGAAAAAGAGACAGTTTTTATTTTAATTTTAAAAGCTATTTCTAGATTCATTTATGGAATTTCTCTGTTGTTACAATACTGTGATTTTGACGTTTGGAAATAAAATACTATTTCTTTTTTTTCCTTGAAACAAACTCTTTTGGGTAAATAAGAGTTTAGCTTTTCTTTTCTTTTCTTTTCTTTTCTTTTCTTTTCTTTTCTTTTCTTTTCTTTTCTTTTCTTTTCTTTTCTTTTCTTTTCTTTTCTTTTCTTTTCTTTTCTTTTCTTTTCTTTTCTTTTCTTTTCTTTTCTTTTCTTTTCTTTTCTTTTCTTTTCTTTTCTTCTCTTCTCTTCTCTTCTCTTCTCTTCTCTTCTTTTCTCTTCATCAAATTCTGTTCTCAACACAGCAAAGTAAATCACTAACTCTTTGCATAAAAATGGCATCATTCCAGACTGACATTTTATGATCATTCAGAGTTTCATCCAAGGACAAGATACTACTTTCAAAAACTTTTTTCAAGTCATAGGGAAAGTAGTAATACAAGTTTAAAGATTAAATAAGTAAATAAATGGGATGGTATTACCGAAGAGCAATTACTCATCCTAATGTATCAAATTTGGATATGTTAAATGGATGCTGAGTCTTAGCTAACTGTTTTATAAATATTTAAACAGCTTCACTGCTAGCTATCCATTTCACCTGCTTTGTTTTTCTTCTACTGATCTTACAGAAATAGCTATGGAAATCACCAGTTCAATCAACTCTGTGTAATACTGTGGCAGAGCCGTCATTGCATCATGATAGATTGAACTCAGAGTATTAATCAGGAGTCAGAAGAGTATTAGCTATTATGACCAGGACCATCTCCAACCATTCTGGTGTTCGACATTCTCCTTGACAGCCTTTCTTTTCTGAAAGTTGTCAGAAAGCCCGCTGAACTTCTAAATGAAATTTGAAAATTAGCAAAGTGAAGGAATCATAATGCTTCTTGCACATCTTTTCAAAAAATCCCCATATGCAGAATGTGTTTTACTTCATAAAAAAAATCTGGAAAAATAAATCAAACTAAATTGTCTGGTCCTTGCATTCATCAGATGGTTATTCTACCAGTCCCTGCTGGCACTGAGGCATAGTCCACCAGATCCTGCTTCCCAAGTTGTCTCTTCTACGAATGCTCAAAACCCATACCTCCACCTGGCAATGGTGGCATCTTTCTGTGCAGCAGAGCAATTGAATTTTGCACTAATCCTTCAAAAATACTGACACCAACTTATTCATTAGGGCACACTGCCAAATTGCACTTTGGGCTGCTGGGAATGAAATCACCTTTCCTTGCTGCAGTAAGGGTTGGGAGATATGTCTGAAGGCTTGTGCCTAAATTGGGCTCATCCAAATTGGCCACCTATGTTTTAAAGATACACCAATCCAGCTTGAATCCAGTAAGGAGACTAGATACGTAGTGGAGATGATTTGTTTTTCTTCGACATTTTAGTGCAGTTCTCTTGTCTTCCCTCCAGCCTGCTCTGGGTGAACCTGATTTGGCAGGGGGCTGGACTAGATGATATCCAAAAGTCCCTTCCAACCCCTTTGATTCTGTGATTCTATGAATAACAGCAGCAAAACACATAAGAAAGTGATTGAAAGAGCAAATAATTTTGAGGCTAAGTAGTTTTGAACACCTGGGTACTGGATTCACCTGTACACTCTGAAGTCCACACTGAAGCCCACCTCATACAAGTGACCGTGGACTCCAGAGTTGGTGCTGGAGAACTGTAGGTAACTGGCTGCTTTCAGCATGCAATTTTGCAATATCTTCCAGAACAGGACAGTGGTTTTACTCTATTTAATATATTCCACCTTCATCTTTGCAAATCCATCCATACTCAGAGTGGACCTAAATGAACCTCTTAAATAAATGGAGGGACAGAACTGGGCAGATGTCCTGACGTTACCAGGGGATGGGGACTCACACAGCCTTTAGTGTAATGCAAGCTGTGAAAAAGATCATGCAGAGAGAGTCACTCTGTTGCTTCTCTGGCGCCAAAAAAAGAGATTTTCCTCAAAGACCATAATATAAAATGTAAGTCTCAGCTATTGGGGAAGGTGTAACATTCTTTCCTGACATCCAGAACCTGTAGGTGAAAACTGGTTCTGCTATACCTTAAACTAGCTGCATATGTGCAGGGCATCACACAGGCAAGAGAAAACATTGCCACCATTTTCCCTGAAGTGGAAGCCAAGGCTCAGCCTTTCCCACATGTCATAAACTCCGTACCTGAGAAAAGCCCTTGTCTCAGAGCTGTTAAATATTTTGCCATGCAAAGGATTTAAGTAGCCAAGTGCAATGCCTGAAAGCAGTCCCATTGGTAAAGAACTAACTTAAACTAAGGGTTTTGATAGTCCTAATGTCTGAGACGATCTCCTTTCCTCAGTGGTCACTATGTCAGGATTGTTTAATGCTTTCCACTGTGAAAGATCTTCATTGTGATCTTTATTTTTAGAAATTCAAAGAGCAGTGAGATGTTCACACCCCAACTCTTCATCCAGCTCTTGGGCACTTCATGGGGCATTTCTTCACCCAGCTCTTGGACAACTGGGATGGCAGACTGGGACCTCGGCCCCGGATGAGTGACCAGGACCAGCAGAGCCACAGGAGCTGGTCCAGACTCAGCTGTGTGAGCTGCTGCCCTCCCCCCCCAGCAAGGACCCAAACACATGAGTCAGATCCTCCTTGTCTCCTGCTGTCAGCAGACCTCATCCAGGTGACAATATACTCTTTCTTTCATAGCAAAAGAAGGCCAAGACATTATTCTTTGTGTTCAAACCCTGACAATACATCCAAAAGGTAATTACAGAACTTGTTGCACTTTAATTTTCCTTTTTTAAAGAAGGATGCACACAAATACCATCATTGTAATACCATTCTTGAGATGCCAAAGTCAAGTCCGTACAAGCAATATTAATTTCATGGACATACTACAAAAGCACATCAGAAGTTTGATGAAAGCAGTGCATAAAGGAATTCAGCCACCTCAGAAGTGATTTCCAGAAGACCTCAGTCTTTCCCAAGGTTTCACCCAGGCTGTCGCCCTGCCCAGCACCTCTTCCACCTTGCTATTGCCCCCCTCCCACACCACGGAGCCAGTGGCATGTGTTGCACAGCAGGAGCGGGCAGAGCAGCCGCGAGAGGCAGGCAGGAGCAGGAGCGGCACCGCAGATCCGCTTTTCCCACCCAAATGCAAAGCAGAGCGCCGAGTGCTCGAGAGGTCTGCTCTCTGGTGAGGTTCAACATTAAGATGTGACAAGCTCCTTATATACAAGAGGATAAATGATATGCAAAGTCCATACTCTTTGTTCTGACAAGTGTCCAGAGGGAAAATTCTTGAGATAAAGCTGTAGCTTTCTAAGGCACAAGGGTAGGGTGGGCAGAATGAAGATTTTATCAAAGAAGTTGAGCACTGAAACACTAAAAAACACCACATTGCCTTCTCTCTGCACCTTCCCACCTCCCTCGGTATCCTGCCCTTACCTCTCACCCCACCTTTTGGCATTCATGAGCATCACCCTAGCCCACTGGGAGGGGGGTTTCCTTTTTTTGTAATAGCTAAACATATACAGGAAGAGATAACCACTTAAAAAGTGACCTTTTTTTGGTTTTGTTTTTGAGGGAAGATTCAAGGGCTAGTATTATACCTGCCTGGCCCTGGTCTCAGGTGGTAAGACCACGCAGTGGTTCTGAGTGGCCAGTGATGGGCCAGACATCTCCCTGAAATCCCTGTGATGAGACACAGAGCTCGGCTGTATGCTCGCCTTTCCTCTCTACTTCAAGTGAGACACAGAGAGAGAGAGGGGAAAAAAGAACAGAGAATTTCATGAAAATGGCTAAACAGAGACCAGAGATGTCCATCTGGGTGTGCAGGCTTGGGTAAGCTCTAATGCTTATCCAGAAAAGAATCTGGTGCAGCTTTTTAGCCTGATCTGTTTTAGCAGCACAATCCCTTTATATCTAGTCTTGCCCTGCTGATGAAAAGTCCAAAGAAGCCTTTCCCCATGTGCTGTGAAGGCTGCAATTCCCCCCGTCCCCACTGCCAAACTCTGGTGGCACTTACGGTACGCCAAAGGAAGGCAGTTGTCATATTGAAGCAAAATTTGGCCATTTTTGAATTAAACCCAGAGATCTGTAAGACTTCCATTGTATTTAGTATGAAAGATTTTTATAGCAGGGAACAGATAAATCCAGACATAAAAGAAACAAACTGTTGATTAAAAGCTCAGTGTGGTTCTTATGTAAATACGATGTAAACATTAAAATTCAGCCTTAACTATGTTTACCTCAAAACTGTGGAGCTCATCAATTATTAGACATTGTTTTAATGCACACAGTATGCCCCCATAATATGGCAATAAGTCCCAAAGACTTATGTAAAATATCTCTTTTTTAATCATGTCTAGTTTCATAGACAAAAGTAATCACTAAAAAGCCAGTGGCTACAAAAACTGCAAACAAAATGAACCTTTAAAAGCTAATGACTTAAGGGTGATTTTACAGACATATAAAGTATGTTAGGGGCTTACACTATTTGTCATTAACACATATTTTGAAAGCTTGGCTAATATAATGTGACACAAAATTAGTCAAACACAATTCATGCAATATTGTTTAATTTTACTCCTCATTTAACTTGGTTTTAAGCAAAATCATTATGTCACATGATAACATTCACTTGAACAAGAAATATTTTATAATGGTGTCTATGTTTAGAAATGAGTTATTATGAGCTACATGCTGAACACATTCTTAACTATGAAAACTATAAAGCTAATAGCTTAATCATATTTTGACAACATCTACATACTTTATGCATTATTTACAAGAAAGATATAAAATGAAACTACTGAATATCTTGCACCATACTTCACAGTCATAGTTAACTGGTTAAAAATATAACACATTTATCTTCTGTTGGCTTTAGATTTGCATAGGAATATTTGCATACCATGTTGCAATGTGCTCTTAATGTAAAATTTAACCTTTGTACTTTCTCTCTGATGTGTAAGGTATACTCATTAAGTTAAAAATAATGGTAAAAATAAGTCTGCTGGTGATATACATTCCATGAATGATTCCCTTGAGCGGTGAGGAAAGGTAAAATGTGGGTGGGAAAGCATTTAATTGAATTAACTCCTCATTTCCTATATTTTTATTTCCAGTTTCACTGGCAGAGCAATTTGAGTGGTATTTGTCAACCATGCGAACCACACAAAGTTGTACCTTCCGTGCTGAGGCTCTCAGCGCCTTTCCATCCTACGTGAAAAGATGAATTTCTAGGCACAGATGGAGGTCAAAATGCCTGACATCTTTTAACTGCCCGGCCCTTCACTCAGCATCGGGACTCCACAAGGAGCACGTATCTCAGGCCGGCGGCAGGGGAAGGGCTTGTGGTGGTTGAACGTCTGGACTGAGTTCATAGCTCTCAAATTTGTTCCAGTTTTCTACAACTCAGAAGCCCATAATAACACTTTTTTTCCCCCTCCAATCGGGACTAGTTCTAAATAACTCCTAAAAGAAACAAGCTTATTTTTGGCTTCTTCTCATTTCGGTGATGCTTTTAAAGACAAGGCACTATGTTTCCGTAAACAAAGCATATTAATATTACAGCCCAGAGGAGCATATGATCCACCTGAGCTTTGTTTTAACTCTGAGAAAATATGGATGAATTTGCTGAACGCTACACGTCGGTTTGCCAGCTTAACATCTCCCAAGCAATTAATGGCGGCACCTCCCATTTTCCTTTCCAAAAATTCATGTGAATATCTCCCTGCAACGCTACTTCTGTTACCGGCTGCTGGCTCCTTCTCTATTCCGAAAAAAAAAAACCCTCTTTGTGTGAAAAAATTCTGCATGACTTGCTTACGTGCGGTAATTGGACCATTATTTTTTTTCTTTTTTAGGGCAGATCGCGCGTTGGCGTTTCTCTGCGCTGACCCACCGATGACCTCCACCGTTGACCTCAAAGGACTACTTTCTCTTTTGGTAAGAGATAATTCAGTCTCCCTGGTATGCCTCCTGGGCACAGTCAAAATTATGTCTGGTGATTCTGCGGTGTGGACGACTGTCTGCTAAGGACTGAGCTAATACCGCGATGTTCAATTAATTCAGGACCTGGGGATGGCCTTGAACTGCCCTCCCCGACAGGGAACGGCTCCCGCCATGCGGCCGCCCCGTCCCTGCGGAGCCCTCACCTCTAATAAACACCGCTTTTTAAAACACGCGCGGGAGCGTTCTGAGGATATGTAAATGCATTAATTTTTCATAAAGCCAGTTAGTTAGCTTGCCCCGTACCCCCCGTCGGCTCTGTGGCAAGGAGGGAAGCCTGGACGCCAGGTAGTGATGCTTCGCCGCCACTGCTTGGAGGATTGTACAGCCCCAGAAAGTTTTAAATAAATAGCAATGGGCGAAATTTCCAGCTAAGAGCCACAGCAGGAATTCAGTGTTGGACTTTTACTTATTTACTGCTTCATCCGGACCTGCTGGTGATGGTTCTTGTAAAGATGCTCAGCGAGGTAAATAAAACGGCGGAGCCCCAGCAACTGGCTGTTATTACAGCACCGAGCGGAGGTGTACAGAGCGGGAAATAACTCTCCCAGGGATAAATTACATGTGATGAGGGCCAAAAGAATACAGCTCCTATTTCAGGAAGTCTTCCAGGCAAAAGCAGAGATTTGGCAGTTTTAGCGTTCCTTTCAAGACAATACACGTACACCAAAAACATTACTCTTCACAGAGTACCCCAGAGGCCTTTCCAATCATCTGGATGCTCGCAGTTATTCCATTCCCTCAAATTCAACACAGATCTTCTTTATTAATTTTAATTTGTCATCAATAACCTGACAGGCTCTCTTTCGGCAAGAAATACTGTATTAACTGTTTCACTCACTGTGGCAGCTATTAAAAATGTGATAATGATTAGCAGTAATGAGGTCAAATAGAATAATGTGAGTATAAGTTGCTACCAGCGAAATATATAACACAAGAGGATTTATTATGTTCACTTGCTGAAATGTAATTTAAAAACAGGATATTACCACCTGCTATGCTGGCTCGTAGGGTTATCCAGATCATTTAAGCATTTCCTGCTAATATGTTTATTTGCTTCTGGCAGATATTACCACTACTGTATTTCAAGCAACTACACTTAAAACAAAGTTAATTGTTCCCATCTACTTAATATAAATATGATTATGTAAAGCAACGATTAGATGACTAGCTGGTAAACAAAATTATTTGATCACCGGTATCATTTAGGAAAAAAATGATGCAATAACGTTGAGAGTTGTGGGCAATAAATCAGGTGTGCGAAGAGCAGATCTCCGGCAAAGAAACTTTTTGTGTGTATGGAGGGGAGATCGGCAAGAGCCGTAAGACCAGTGCTGTGGCCACAGGTCTCCTTAAGAAGAAAGAGGTGATAGATCTTAAGTGCCAGGGCAAATTACGTGAAACATTAAAACTTGATCAGTGCGAGAAACCCACAGATAATCTCACTGCTCACCTGTATACTCTTAAAAAGATTTCAGATTTTGACATCTTCATATTACTTTTCACTTTATTGATCTAAATCCTCAGTTTTCACTAAATTCATCAATTTGATAGGGACCTGGATGAAACTGCAGGTATGCCTGATATGCAAAGGCTTTCTCAGATTGGGAAGATAAGAGTTTAATAATTTTTTTTTTAAAAAAAAAAGTTCATTCTCATCTGGTTGAGCTTTAATTTTTAAGCAGAGATTATGAAGTTGGGCTGAATTCTGCTTCTGCTTACAATGTTTTATATCCCCTGAACTAAGCCAGAATTCAACCTTAAACATGTGTCATGTAAAGTACGATTTATCCCTGGGCACCCTGGGAAGCCAGGCTGGCAGAACTGGAGTCCTGCTAGAGAAAGGAGATAGCAAGAGGATGACTTCTTCCAGGGCAGAATTGGTAGCCACTTGGCCTGCTCAGCTCATTCCTCCACTCCAGGTGGGATGGACTTGGTTTTTGGAAAATACGAGTCAGCAGTTTTACACTATGCTTTCATTGTCTTCCTTGCATTTGGCTTCTAATACAATTTCTCATGTAAATAATCAAATAGCGACAAATGAGTGGTATAATGGGTCTGTACAAGAAGAACAGATGTTGCAAGTCAGACAAAATCCAAGTTGCAAACAGACACTTTAGAAATGAAAAAAAATATGCATACTTACTTATACTATTTAAACAGTTTTTTAACCTGACGTATGTTTTTTCATGTTATCTTACATATACCTGTTGAACGAATCCATATATAAAGTGGGATTTCCTGGGATTTACGTAACCTTTACTGTTTAAAAAGCTGGCTTCAATGGATAGCGCTTTATTCCTAGCAAAGAAAGAGCAGGCTGGATTTTGAAGGCAACTATAAACATGAAGACCCGAGTTGTAATTAATTAGAAGGTAAAGTATCTTTCCAAACACCACCAACAGTGTCACTCTTCATCTTCATTGAAAAAATAAGACCTGTAAAGATTATGAAGAAGAGACACTATATTCTTATATTGATAAAATGGCAGTATGTTACATGCAAAAGAGGTGGAATGGGAATATGGGCGATAAAATTCCTCCCACTGCTGACTATGGGAATTTTGTCTGCATGTTCTTTCCAAAACCAGCCATGAAAGCACCAGGGTCCTGAGCTCCAGTGACGCTGAGACCATGGGAAGCCCTAGAAACCATTGTTTCTGTTCCTCACAGGGTCATCTCCATGCAGTGACAATGTGAAACTCCCTCAACATGTGATTTCTGTCCTGTAACAAACACAGAGGGCAAGGCTGGGCCCAGAGACCCACAGCTGGTGCACATCGCTAATTATTGGCTGGTGTAATTGAGCTGCTGGAAGACTTTCCCCATGCAAAGACAGCGCTGAGAGGTTTCCGCTGAGCTTGCACCACCTCTTTCCCCAAGTTTGGTTTTGTGCTTCTCAGAGAAAGAAAGAAAAGGGGGGAAAATTTTTTTAAAAAATCAAAACCAACCACGAAATAAAAAGAGGGAGAGGAGGGGAAGATAGATCAGAACTGTTCAAAAGTCAAGTGATTGATAACACGGCATAGGGAAGGGCAGAAGGACAAATTAGGGGTGGCTGCTCAGCGCCCCACGTGCCATATGTTGCGAGAGCAATTCCAGGAGCGCCGCTTTCCCATGGCAAACACAATCACTGCCGCCGTGTCGCGGGAAGAAGTCATTAGGGGCCGCCTGATCCCCGCCACCATACCCAGGTACCCGTCAGCCCTCTGCGCTCGCGCTGCTCGTCTGAAGTCACCCCACCGCTGACTTTACATATCAGCTAAATTTGAATTGATGATAGGTACAGTGTTTGTAATCCTACATCAAGCGGCGCTTGTGTCTGGCATTTATTTGTGCTATTGCTTTGGCAGCTTCTTCCAGGGCCTCCTCTCATCTGACATGTCAGGTCTACAATCAAAGAGGAATAGTGAATTCACTTTTACAGTTAGGCGAGCTGAATGCTATTACCCATGTATTTGTCACCAACCTGCAGATCCCAGCCTCTAATCTGCCATCTGGATGGATGCTACAAAGTTAAGAGCCGGGGACATGCATTTCTCAGTAACTACCTGCTGTCAGCTATTATTTTAAGGATCCTGTGATTTTCTTTTATTTTGACTAGAAAAAACAAGGCAGCTGCAGTAATAAAAAGGCATATCAACTAGTCACTTTCTGGCAGATTTGTCACTGGTGTGGATACGGTAGTGGTATTTTTTGTTAGCAAATGTATACAGTGGAATATAATACTGTAAATCTGTAGTGCGTTCTTCACAAAGAAAAAAAAAGTCCTTTTTAGAACCTTGTATACTACTCAACAAAATAAAAAATGAAAACGTATTTGTTTTCACCGTATTGAACACATGCATTATATTTTTCTTTTACAATATTGTCCATTGTGTGCAACATACTTTGTAAATACCATGTTTGGTTTTAAAAATTGCTACTGTCCTCCAATTTTAGTACAGTTCTGACGGCTGCATACTAGTTACTGTCCAAGTCCCGAGCTGTAAATATTTGCTGAGAAGAATCAGAGGTTTTATGTTTGAAGAATCTGCAGAATAAGATTAACTTTTCAATTAACAATTGAACAATTAACAATTTTCAAATTAATTTATTTTAATAATGCTTTGAAAAAACACAGGCAAGAAATGCAGTGATGGAAAACTATACTGGACCAAATTAATCCCTTGTGTGACTCTATTTCAGTCAACATAGTTATATCAGGATAAAATGATAATTAATTGTTATTAATATGAGCATGAAGCAACTGATGAGAAAGAATGCAAAAATGTATACCCAGCTCAGTTCCTGTGATCATAAACAAGAAGAAATTGTTCTCCTTTCAAAGTGCCGCACGTCATTTTAGATGATAAAGAAATTGTTTTGCTTTTGCATTTTCATTTTTAAAAAGTTCTTCGATAGAGATCCTGCCGGCACACACTGCAGCCCCCTCCCTTTGCTATCCCAGTGATGGTGCGGGAGGTGATGGAGGCCACAAACTATGCAAACGTGCCCCTGCCAGACCCCAGCGCCTCATGGTCCATGGGCTGCTGCAGCCAAAGCCACGTTCAGCACACATGGCTTTCGGTAGGATACTTCAGGGGCCTGAAGTGAAAAAGGGAAAACTGGAACTCAATATTTAAAATCTTTGTGAAATATCGAACATGCCAGCTAAACAGATAATCCACTTAAGTTGTGTTTTTCCTTCTCCTGCGTTTCCCTAAAATGTTTCTTCATCTGATGAATATTCAGTCCCGACAAGAGGAAGGAGAGGAGGTGGAAAGGAGACTCTCAGGGACCCTCATTCATCGTCACTGTGATATCCAAAGAGCTGGCGGTGGGTTCAGAACCTATTTTGGTGTTGGATAAGGCAAATTTTCACTTCCCGCTGTCTTTTTTTCCTGAAGAAAAGCTTTTTGAAGAGCTCAAGTGGAGGAACTGATTTCTTGCTTACGGCTGATGAGTTCTCACTAATGATCAGAGTGCTGCCTACTTTGGGATTTGCCTTTGGTAAACATGCACAATTTAGATGTTTATTCAAAACATTCAAATCTCATCAGTCTTGGAGGCGGTTATGACAGCTACAAAAAAGTGGACAAATTGTTGATGGTTGAGGAGCAATCAGGGTGTGCAACATTTAATGAATTAAATTTTAATAGTACTTTCAGATGATTCAGAGCCATCCGGTTTAGATCTCAGCTAGCATATGGCAATATCTGATGGCTGTTACACTTGTCCTCTCTGTCTTCTTCCATTTCATTTGCTTTGTCTAGTTTCAAATTAGACAGCAAGCTCTCGAGGACTGGTACCATATCCTGTGTAATTTTCTGTAACTCCTTCTATTTCTGATGCAAATTAGAACAACTGAGCCCAAAAGAAACAACTACTGGGAAGAACTGATGTTGCCTTTTTTTTAAAAAGGCTGAAATAGGAATATTACAAGACTTTTTATAAGAATCCTTTCACTTAAATTTTAATGCTATAATCAATGAAAATAATTTGAAAATATTAAACGTAAATTCTTCTGTGAAAAGCGACTATAAAAGTAGCACCGTATGGCTCCATGTTTCTGGATTGAGACCAAATCTGTTCCGCAGATAAATGAATGGATTTTTATTTCTAAAAATCAGCCCTGCAGAAGCCACACTGAGACCCAAAAGCAGCGCTGGGTCTGATTTATGCAGCACGTGCCAGCAGCAGCAGCACCTGAAGATCCTCACCATGGTGGACCAGGTATCATCTGCTGTCTTCTTTAGATAGGCGGACGTGCATGGGCATGGGCTGAGGTTTACCCAAGATCACAGAATCGGTTTGCAGTAGATCCACAAGTAAATTCCAGATTTCTTCATTCCTGGTCCACTGCCCTATTTCTGGACCACACAGACTCCTATACAATGTCAGACCTTGGGTAGTTTTAGTTAAAATGATGAAACGTGGATTCACCAGGAAGCCCAGAGGAAGGATTTACTTTCCCATTTGTTTGTTTATTTATTTCTTCAGGTATCGAAGAACAGGATCGTTATTACTACATGGCAAACAGCAAACAATTGAAAGAAAATCTTCAAAAGGGTGATGCTGTCAGCTGTAATGCCGATGTTGTGATGAGTGGTACCTGCCAGAATCTAATCTGGACGTCCAATTTTGGGAAGACTTGCACATCTCCAAGTTGTCACAAAACAGATTTTAGAGACAGAAATACAAGTTGCTCCCTGAAGATGCTTTCACTATGTTTAGTAAAATCTGTGAAGGTGCCTATCCAGTTTTGGCTGCACATCAACTGTTTTACTGAGATTTTAGTGCAAACAATTATTTCCTATGTCCATTTTAACATTGTCCTTATTTGTTAAAGGATGCTTTTAGCAGTTCTTAGAAAACTCTTTCTATTATTGCGTTAGTCCCAGCTGCAGATTTTGGGACAGCTTCTCCAATCCACTAAGGAAATTTGATGCTCATAACTGGCACCTATTGGTCTGAGAGTAGGCACAGAAAATCAGTGGCATCTCCTCTCTTGTGCTAGAAACACACACGCACACACACCCCCCAACAGAAAGTAGGCAGAAGCTCAGATATGGCTTCTTGTGCAGGTCCTTCCCCAGAAGAGGTGGGCTACAGGCAGGAAAATTCTGAGATGATGGCAGGTGGAGCATAACAAAGCAAGAGGATGGTCACCGACATCAGGTCTAATATTCCTAATCCCAGCTGCTGTAGCAGCATTGGGATTTGCCTCCAAGACCAAGACGTCTTGGCCTCCAAGACCAACCTCCCCACTGCTAACGCAGCCCAGGAAGATTGGACAACCAAATATCCAAGCAAATTGTATATTTAGGTTATTCCCACATCTTCATCCTACATCTCACCCATCCCTGTAGCCACTACAGGAGTAGCTATAATTTACATAGAGAGCATATACCTTGTCAACAATAAAAGGAAAAGCCCCATTTCTTTCTCTTGTGCTTATACAAGTCACAAGTGACTCTCCAACTATATTTCAGCAACTAAATGAAAAATAAGGTTTAAACTGAATTGTGATAGCAATAGGATTACAGTTGAAACACTGAGAGAACTATGTAAACATTACCAGTAGTATCAGTAAATCCAAGTGCTCTATAAGTCAATCTTCACTCAAATGTGCTCAGTTCAGTTGCAGTTAAGATGAACTCAACCTTGAAGCCTTGTCAGACATAGAGACTTGACTGCACTGGATTTGCGTACACATAACCGAAGCCAAATATCCCCCAACTCTCAGCTTTTTTTTAGCATGACCAACAGAGCTGGTCAAAGACCTTCAAAAGGTGCCTTTGACAATCAGTGACTATCTTATAAAAGAGAAATTTCCTTCTGCTTGCCTAAACAGTTTTCACTGTGGGGAAAAAAAAGGCCTCTTCGTATTTGAAAATTTCTTGGAAAAGCCTACATTGCTCTTGATTCATAGGATCTGGGGGTTTTTTCAGAAAAAAAAATACAATCAAAACATTTTAAACAAGCATATATTATTACTTTAAAAATAATAACTATTTTTAATGCTTTGTTTGACTACGTAGAGAGCAGACCAGCTTAAGACCTCTTAATCCACGTAAATAACACGTGAGGCAGCTCATTTGCTCTTTGCTGACAACATCACATCTGGGCAGAGAGGTTTTGGTAAAACACTGCAGTCAGCAAAGTTCTTACTGGGTCATTTCACCTAAGTGATATTTAGGTGTAAACAAGAGGATGCATCAGTTTGCGGGAGAAGGTTACCTCTGGATTCACCTTTCTACTGTGGTCCATCCACCCTGAGAAGAAGACAGTGATGGGCAGCACTCGCGTGCACTGGCTGCCAAAACCAGCTGGTGGTTTGCCCAGAGGCTCGAGAGAAGCGGTTTTGGCCCTGCCGTTAGGCTTTCCAAATTGCAACGAGTTTATTCTGGGCAGGAGAAGAGCAATCTGCATGCTTTATTTATTCTTTTCAGAGCTGTCAAAAGATCGTTCCTTCAGAGGGGGCATGAGGGTTCAAATCCTTGCATGGAAAGTTAATCTTCAATATGAAAGAAAATGTAGGATTAGTTAGTATGAAATTCTGCTAATAGATTAAAAGACTCCCTCGCAACCTTTTAAGGTTATTTATTAGTAATTTATTAATACAGTTAGAACAAAAACGACTGTTGTTTTCAGAATTCATTTTTCAGGCTGCAGACTTATACCAGATGACACTTGGGCTCCGTCTCTTTGGGAATACACATCAAACCCTGGTTCATAATTTATGTAATGACATATACTTGGACACTGATTAGCTACCTTATCAGCCCTGTAATAAAGGAAGCATAACCTCTAGTTTATCATTCATTTATCTGAAGTCATTTTGAATAATATCACAAGATTGTAATGTAATCATTATGCTGTACAGCATGTGTGGGCCAGTACACTACACTGTCAGTGTCAGAGGACTGTCATAGTTCATACTACTTAATTTGCTCACTTCTTACACATTTATGAAATTGGAGTCAACAGTCTGGTGGAGCAGTAATATTCCGGGCAAGGGGCTTACACAAATTGTTAACAGGGTGTTCAACAGGAATGTGAAGAAGCACGAGACAAGACGAAAATGGGTTTCGTGACAGAATTGAATGGGTGGTGAAGGAGCAGGTCGAATTCCCCTTGACATCCTCCATCCAAAGTACCCATCCAAAGTACTTTGTTAACACTTTCTCTGTATGCGAGAATGAAGCTTCCTTTCAGACAGCTTAAAAGCCTTCCATAAGACATAGAGGTTTCTTCACTGTAACGTTGTGAGATTTCCTGAATAAATCGTGGAGCTCGTAGTGAGGTCTACAGGCAGAATAAACACCAGCATCTTCCACCTCTTTGGCTCTGGAGAGGGCAGAAGGCAAAGGGCGTACAAGGAGATTTTGCAAACATCTTTCTCCCAGGGCTGCTCGTGGGTTTATAGGCAGCTTTCACAATATTTTATACTTCTATTTTGGAGCCTGAGTTTTGGGGAACGGTATAAATTCAGGGTTTCAGCTTTCACTTCAGGAAAAGCCTTCTTTTGTGGGCTAGGAGACCACTTTGGAAACATGAGCTGGTAGTGTCCTAAAGAATCAGAAAAAAACTCATGGAATTCAGTGCCTGGCTTTCCATTGTTTTGAGTATCTGAAGTGTAAGATTACAGCACAATCTAGCAAGTCTCACCCAGAACAGGGGGCAGAAGTGAACCCTCAGCAAAGTCGGCCCAGTACCTGCTCGTTCCCTGTCCCTGCCAGGTTGTAATCTGCCTTCATGTCCTCTCAGACTTCATGGATCTGGCCTGATCCCTGCTCTTGGTGTCCTGCGGCAAGGTGCAAAGTGACAAGAGGAGAACAAACACCAAGTTAAAGCCCAAGGATGAGAAATAGAGGACCTGGGGGATTTTTGCTGCAGCTGGCCAGGGGCAGGAGGAGGGGGGGGCCCTGGTGTTCCCCGGATGGTGCTGTCGCGGCCCCGCAGCCCTGACAGATGAGTGGGGCTGATGGATAGAAAAGCCGGTGACAAGTGGCACTGAGATAATGATTGCTGGGCAGCAGGAGCCATTAGGGTGTCATGGAAAAACCCCAAGATTAATGAACAGTGCAAGTTGGATAAGTAATGAAAAAAAAAAAAAAAGGGCAGAAATGGGAAGGGTAGCATAATGTTTATTTTAAGATAGTTAATCAAAAGAAGTGAATAATTAAAGCTGCAGTTATTTCCTGTCATCAGCTTAATGAAATTATAACTGCAAAAAATAAAGTAGGAATAAAGCATAGCGCAGAGCATCCTTCTCCCCGTGGGAAGAGTGGAAGCCCCCTCCAGCCAGCCCCAGCAGAGCAAGTGGAGAGATGACGTGGAATGTCTTTTCCTCCTGCGATTGCCAAACAGATCCACATGCCATGCTTTGGAGCACTACTGTTCATCCATCAAATATAAATAATTACTTCACGAATAAAGATTAAATGTTTACTGTAAAAACAGTTAGATTTGTTTCTAGTACTTTTTAATGTAAGACAGTAAAAGCAAACGATTCAGACATCAATCTTGCATCCAGCAGTTACTCACTAGAAATTAAATTCTGTTTAAAATTTTATTTCTATTATAATAAAACCACATTCCACAGCCCCTCATTTCCTTCCACAGATTTCTTAGCAATCAGAAACTCTTTGATAAATTTTGTCAATTGAGTTCGAAGTTGATGCAAAAAGAAATGGGACTCGGCACAAAGAGTAGCAAATTCCCATTGAATACAGCAGAGGGGACGGGGTCAATGGGGAGCAGTGGGATGACCAGGGCCTTGCTGGGCTCTACCACACTGTAATTCCTGTGGAGATCACTCATGAGCACTCGCTTTGTTACTATGAGATGCGCGATGAAGATCAAACAATATTAAATGACCGTGATTGCATGAAACCTGGCCTGAGGCAGGTGATGCAAAACAATAATAGGAGCGTGCAAAGCCCTGCACAGCTGGAATAGCTGCGTAACCACTCACAAAAACAGGAATAAACCTGAACTAGGGATCATCAGCTGAGAACCACATGGTACCTAAACCAAGCCAGGCCTCCTCAGAAAGACTGAAAATTTAAGTACGAATGAAACTTTTGAAATTCTGCTTCATAAAAAAAAAAAAAAAGGAAGTCTTACTATTGCAAGAAACAATTCACACTTAAAACAGATTTTATTACAATCTGAAAATAACTAATATGTCAAATAAAAATGAGCAAAAGACAAAGGCAGCAAAATGTGCAAAGCTGTCATAATCTTTTACGAAATACTGCAAAACAACCCCACATCACTACAATTTACAAACAAAATACACCTCAACTATAATGCAACCTGGGGGGTTTTGCAAATTTCAAAGCAGAAAGGGAAGCCAAAATTGGGATAAAAACTATTCTCTTCTCATTTATGCAATAGTTTACACCATTTTAATGTTTGTCTTCCTAACATTAAAAACTCATTGACAATTCTTGCTATAGAAATGAGTTAACAATATCTAGTGCTGCTCCTGTACTTCTGCTGTCACAACTATTTCACCTAAAATATTAGATGTAGTGAACTTTTTCACAACCTGCGACCAATCCAAGTGCTTAACTCGGGAAGAGTTCAGCTTTTCTTCAAAGGGCATTTATTCCCTGAAGATACAAAAATAAAGCAGAAAAACATGTTCTGGGTGGTTAAAAAGCTTAAAGTCCTGTTCAAACACAGTTAAATAAATTAGAAAATCATTTGAACATTTCTGTATCAGACATTTCCATTATATTACTACTGGAGGACTTAAATAACTCTCTCTTTTCTTGTGGGTACTTGCAAAAAGTAATCTTTCCAGCATATTTGCTGTATTGCAAAATAAATAATGTAGTATGTGATGCAACTGTAGAAAGATGCAGAATTTATCAGATGTGATCTAGGCAAGGAACAGAAATTAGATCACATAGTTTCAACATTTTTTTCCAAAGGTCTTTGAAAATGTTGTCAATACTGTCTTCTTGAGAGATTTAAGTGCTACAAAGTACATCTCCCTTCAAATTGTACCTTCAGTATTTGTACCAATAAAACGCAGGTAGAATTGGAGTAACATGATGTAACTACAAATAATAATTTATGTAGCACCTCCCATCTGCACATCTATTTATCTGTGAGAGATGACGAATTATGTTATTTCCTAGCCGTGAATGGAGAGCTCTTGCAAGATGTTATTGGATGCATTCAGGCACCTACACCAGCCCCAGTTGTGCCCAGTATGGGGCAGGACAGTCCCCTCACTTTCCCTCCCCAAGAGTGAGCGTTGCCTTCACAAAAGGATTGGTGCCTCCTAATCCTTCCCCGAGCCCAGTCCCTCCCTGGGCTCTGATTACTTTTCTTCTCCCCCATGTATTCTATCACCTTTCAAATTTAATACTGAATTTTTATTTATAATTTTCAGCTGGGTTGAGCACCTGCGTTTTCAAACGGAGTATAAAACAGATGTGAAATAATTACAATACAGCATTCTTTCACAGGACTGAAGGCACATTCCTGGCACCTATTATTCTAATTTTGCTCCCTTCTGAGGTCATCTTTTAATTTCAGAGTATTCTGTTCTTTCTGAAACTGCGACAAATGGGGGAAAAAAAAATACGCTTGAAGTTTCTCCAGGATCTATTCATGTGCATATGGCACTCAGAGGGGAAGGAGGTGCGTATCTGCTTTACTAATGTACCGGTATGCAGCATAAAAGGTAACAAGACAGTGTTAAAAGCAGGGAATAAACATTGAGTCAGCTCCCAGAGCCTGCGCGTATATTTTTTCCAATTTCAGCAGTACACCTGAAGCCCTGGCACTGCAGAAGGGAGGCCAAATTGTCCTCATGGCGTGGAGAAGGCCTTGAGCCCCGGCCTGGATGAGGAAGAACACTTGCCGGTTTTCAAAAAGTAAGCAGGTGTAAATCACAACCATTAAAGACATAGACTTTGCTTGAAATTAATCTTTATGGGGATGCTCTCAAGTCCTCGGGATTTTAATTACCGTTAAGTCAAATCTTCTTTTGTTAAGCATTCCAGCTGTACTAGGTTTTGCCAAGAGTTACACTCTTCAGCTCCTGCTAATTATGAAATACACCAAAACTTCCATCTAACCCTCAAATACCAATAAAGCCACTTCTGCAACAGCAGCCTCCCCATTATTTCCATTTACCTTTATCTGAAATTTTGTTATGTTCCCTCTTCTTTGCCCCATGTCCCCCCACCTGCCCCCGGGTGCTGCCACAAGCCACCCCTGGCCTCCGCTGAGCCTTCAGTGACCTGCTGATGCAGGGATGTCTCCGTCCCGAGATGGGGAGGCAACGAAGGTGGGATGGGCTTGGGAGCTGGTGGAGCTGGTGAGCATCCTCCCCCTGGCAGATGGCAGCCAACACATGGCACTGGGATGGCTGCTGCACCTTCCCGCTGCTCCCCAAACCGGCTTCTATGCAATGCTCTCCAGGGTCCCAAAAGCAGACCTGACAAAAAGTCAAAGCTGGCACTAGAAACTTGAAAACATCGCTTACCAACTTTAAAAAAGTCACATAGGTCAGAATTAGTCTCACAGATCCAACTGAGGTTGGATGATGAGGATCCTAAACCACACAAATAGGTGTATGGCAGGGGCAGTTCATCCTAGCAGTCCCCCGACAGTGTATTTTGCTGATAAACCTGGTTTTGATAATATGATATCTATTTTCAGTCTAAAAATAAATCTCTTCATTTATGCTCATATAAATTGCAATCTTCATAAGAATCTGATACTAGGTAATAGTTAGTCACCAGGCATAACCATCTCTCCTAGAAGCTTTGTTTTTTAGTAGCTGTTCAAGTGATTATAAAATAATAGCCTTACTCTGTTTGCTTTAATTTAAAATTGTTCTTTTACCTTAAGCGACATCCATAATGCTTGTTGCAGTGAGCGTGATGTGCTCTTCCTTAAAGTGGTGAAAGCAGGGAATAGGTTTCGGAAGTGGACATGGAACCACTGCAGTCGAGCTAATAATTAAGGCTAGAAGCAGAATCAGTTAGTTATGTACTACTTGTGATTTTAACACATGATCTATATAGTACTGCATTTGCAGCCCCAAAAAAGAGCCTGATTATGACAGCACCCTTTTAGACAAGTGTGCAGTTACTTACCTGGTAGCTCTCTTTTAAAAGAGAAATCTTTCTCCAAAACCAAAAGAGGATCACAGTTACGCTGCAGCCTGAGCTACAGACGACTTTATTCTACCTGCACTGGCCCAATACGAAAAATGCTTACATTGTGCTACATCTATCACATAATTAATCCCAACATTACTACACAAAATCTCATGTGTGATAATACTTTCCAGAAATGTTATGTTATAAAAAGGTCAAATATCATATAATTTTTCTGCTGGATCCTCCTTCGAGCTGTGTTTACCCTAAGATATTAGGTTCCAGAAGTTAAAAGGAACAATAGCATTTGATAGTCTGGTGAATAGGGGTTGATTAAATGACGTTACAGCTGTGGGTTTGAGAAGGGCACAGGATGGAGGCGATACCACGGAGTCACAGCACAGCCCGGTGTGTTCCTGCAGCCGAGGTGGCTGTGCCAGCTGGTCTACATCACCACTTGAGCCCCAATACCCACCTTACCACCAAAGTCAGCCTCTTTGCTTACACCTCTGCTTTCCCAGGGAGCTTCGCATCCATTTGGAGATACAGTTGCACTACCACGCATGGGCGCTTACATGGTAAATCCTAACATTTGCACATTAGGGACACAATAATCTTTTGTCTCTATTTGAGAGCTACCTCCCAGCAGATCTAGCTCTAAGGGTGGGACATTGCCACTGTACCATTTACTCATCTTTTTTGTTCTGATCATTGTGTCCCTGTAGTCCTGAGCCTTGCCATCATCTCGGTTTGGGATCTGCCTTTCCAAGAAGAGGTTCAGCACTGGCATACCAGAGGAGGAAAATATGCTTAGGAGATGTCACTCTGATGCTCATCTTTAATTCAATAGTGAAAACTAATAGACCAGGTTGAATAATACTTGGGTTTATTTTCTGTTAAAAAAAAAAAAGCCCAAAACAACCAACCCCTGTTTCACGGAGGCCTTCTCCAAGTAAAAGTCAAAGTTGAGAAGGGATGATAATAATCTCAATCACTCCATTCCTTCCACTCACTAACATGTTCTCCCCACAAGAGCAACACAGGTGTACAGTCATTCCTTTCACTAGGAATCCTCAAACAATGGGCTTGATCAACCGCTCCCATGCACTCCTCTGTGAAAACAGTAAATAAAACATGCTGATCCAGAACCATCACCTGAATGTCCTGATGATACACTTCCACGACTTCACCTACAGGTTTATATGCTACTAACAGGACCTGCTCTACTATTCGCGAACTTCAGATGGTATTTGTAGAAAAGCTAAGGCTTGCAGCAGGTTAAGAAGCCTCCAACCCAGCCAGGAAAACACATGGTGAAACGTGACCTTGGCCAGAGCTGCCAGCGACCACAGATGCTTTGGGTTGCCCTTGGGGACACTCCTTCCTCCGGGAAGAGGGATCCCTCATTGTCCTCCCAAGTGTCATGCTATGAAAAGAAAATGGGGCAAAGTAAGGTCCTTTTTTTTTTTTAATTTATGTTATGGATCTGATCCAAACCCCCGGAAAGCGGGGGGAATGTACTCAGCTCGTGTGGCCTTTGGCCCAGGTGCTGCCCGTCAGTGACAGGCAGGATCTCTAACAAAACTCTGCCTTGCTTATGTGTAAAGATTAAAGTACTGTCGAACCATGAGAAAATGTCCCTTTCTTTTCCGTATTGATTAGTCTTTATTGAACACATACAGTTCTCCTAACTCTGCCTTTGGTGGGTTTTTTGTTTTGTTTTGTTTAGTTTTTCCTTCTTTCATGATTTCAAGTGGCTTTGACGGTAATTTTCACTTTGCTTAACTCAATCAGCTATTGATAAAATCCAAACCGAGATGCTGAGTCCATAAAAAGAACCAGTGTTTTTTCTATTATTTGAAAAGTACTACTGCCCGTATTTACTCTGAACCATCTGTTACACGTCTAATTAAAATATATTTGTAATGAGCTTATTAGTGCACAGAATATGTCCTGAACAGGATGTCAGTCAAGAATAGATCATTTTGGTAGATAAGATACCTTAAACTCCTATTAGTTTAACAAAATAATGCATTGGTATTTTCATGCTGAGTAAAAGCAAATTCAGAGAGGGCAAGCATTCACATACTTTTTGTAATAATTTCCTCTTCAAATATGTTGCTGTTCCTTTCTAATATAGAGTCAGATGGCCTCTTATAATTGCAGTATCAAATCTTTGCCTCAGTTTTCAACTGCAGGTGATTTCAAATGATTAAAGATGCACAACAGGGAATAAACAAAAATGCTTACATGCAATTATTTTTAATTAGTATTTGGCTATAAAGTGTGTGCCTTCATAAAAAAGTCTGTTATTCACATAAACATCTGTTACCATACACACAAGGAAACACACTGTAAGTCTGTCATCACATCACCAAAACAGAAAATACTAAGGAAGGCTGGACAGGAAAGCCAACACTTTGAGTTTTTAAACAAAAGATATAAGCATAACTGCCAAAACAGACACTGTACCACACCTTTCAATTAGCGTAGTTCACAATCAAAGGAAGAGCTATTACCAATGGAATTATACTTGAAAATGTTAAAATAGATGGAATTATTCTTTGAAAACAATGGAATCTGTAAGCACAAGACGATTTCAAACTCTTTACTAATTTTGCACCAGCGAACATAATCAAAACGCTTCCTGTTTGCACAGTATCTCTGGGTACTCTTCTGACAACTTTTTTAAATCTTATTTTTGTTCATTATTTAAGCACTCTCAAAAAAAAAAAAACCTCTCTGCTGTGGCGTTAGCACATAAATAAACCTGCAGTGTTCAGTTCTGGCCTCATTTTACAGAAACCAACTCAGGGACATTGACATATTTTAAGTAAGCATGCGACAAATAGCGAAGTAAGAGAGATATACAGAGCGATATAAATTAATACCACAATAATTGATAGGTGGAGATAAGGTTGCTCTGCGGAATACTGAGAATAAAATGAAGAGGAGGTGTGAGAGTACCTTGCACATGAATTACTGAATCGGTGGGAATTGCTGAGCTCTGCTGCGAGGAAGGTCTTGGAAATGCCTTGCTGCCGTAACACCTCCAGCAACCCCACCTAACACATTAACTTCCACCGACAGAGAAATCTGCAGCACTAACCATGCAATTTAAGAGCCCGAATAGCACAGCTCAATTTGCATGAAAATAAAATCAATTGTTTAATTAAAAAGCACACATGACGCTATCTGCCAGTTGTGCCTCGGTGTTATCTATAGCCGGATCTGAGGTGGAGAAAATCACTGCACCTCAATTGTGGCTCTGCTGGGACCAATAACTAATCATTACAGCAAAGCCAACCTGGGGGTGCTGGTCGTCAGAAACATGGATGGAGACACCACATGTAATCCTGACCCAGCACCTTGACCCATTAATTGTGCACACAAATCTTTCTGCATACCCTGAGAGAGCTCATGTGTCTTAAAATCCTTCCTTCACGAGCTGCTAATGAATGTCCTCTGGGTCCGGCTTCCTATTCAAACCACTATGTCTTGGCCCGGAGAGAAGTCAAAAGTACCCTCAGAGTTTATAATGGCAAAGATGACCCTCTGCTAGAAAGCGGATCCGAATCTTTTCCAGCTCCCTTTGATTTACAAGCCTTCTCTTGCATATCAGCATTTCATATATCTTCCAAAGTGTCAGAAATATGAAAGTCATACATCACATGCAAAGAATGGCCCAGTTCATTATTATCATTTTATTTATTTAACAAATACGGTATTTAATCAGAAGAAACTGACGGCTACAATTGTTTATTGCAATCATACGATACAACAATAAATAAACATTGCACATTAAGTGTAGGTAGAAGGATAACGGAAAACTTCCCATAAAAAAAATTCCTCCTAAGAATTCCTCACTAACGGACAGTATTTGTAAATCTATTGACAAAGAGCTCCAGAAAGATGGAGCAGTAAATAAGACACGTGAGACCAGACAAGGTAGGCTTTGCATTCAGGCAAGCAAATTAATTTCTGGGTCAACTCCAGAACAGAACTATGCTACTTCCAGTCGGCTTCGAAGTAGTACAATAACACGCGACACACTCACTCGTAAATAACAAAAGTCACATGAAAGTCTAATTTGCCTTTTAGTGATAAGCAATTTTCCATATCGTAAAATGCCAATCACCACTTATGGGATCACAGACATGACATGGGGGGGGCTGCATTGCAACCAACCCTCACCCAACCCTCACCAACCTCCACGTCACCCACAGGAGCAGGGTCCCCTCCCCGGAGATGCTGGACCATTTTATGGTCTATAGTCCTCGACTTTTTCCTCCTTTCTTTCTCTTCTGCTTCAGTGCCATTGTGCTCTCAGCTTTCTGCATCCTGACTTCATTGCAAAAAAGCAAAGAAAAGGTATCTCTGTTTCATAAGCTTTGATTTTCACGTCTCTCCCCCCTGCTTTCTGCAAGCACAAAGCAAGCAGGTTTAGCTTTAAGACACTTCTGCATTCCTAACTTTGGTGAGAGTTTTGCAAGAGTTAGTGGAGCAGAAGTGTGTCTCAATAACTGTGACAGATAGCTGGGCCTGAGAGAAGAAATAACCATTTTCCTCCTGAAATTTGCTGCAGTGCTATCGCAGGGAGATGCTACCCATCACCGCGTGGGACTCCCCAGGTTGAGAATAAAGTCAGCACTTCTCTTTATTTCTCTTCTCGTTCCCTCATCCCTCTAGTTGAAAAGCACCTATCATACAGCTTGGAATGTTAACATGGAGGGAAGAAGTTTTAACTCCTCATTCCTCAAGACAAGGCAAACTCCGAAGGAAGAGGTAAAGACATCAATCCCAGCATCCCAGCAGCGCCTGGCCAGGGGTGGTTGCAGGACTTGTGCCACCAAGTGCCACCAGGGATGGCACGGACTGGCCACCAGCAGCCCATGGACCTGGACAACCTCTGCCACCTGCTCCTCTACAAGGAGTGTGTTATTCCTGAATGCACAGACCCTCAGCATTGCTGGCATCACACAAACAACCAAAGCAAAGTGGTCCTGCGTCAAATCCTGCCAGGCACAGCTGTGGATCCGGGGCAGAGCAAAGCATGTCCACAGTGTTCCACTTGGCCAAGGCGAAGAGCCATCAGCGTTTCAGGGGCCACAAAATAAACCGAGCAGAAAGCACTGGGCAAGTTCTGGGTCCTGCCACCCGCCAGGGGCAGACACCACGTCCCAGCGATGTGTTCAGATAATGCTCTCTTGGGGTAAAGCAACCAGAAAATAACCATCACATCATGAAATCCCGGGGGAAAAAAAAAAAAAAAGTATTAATTATGTTAAAGTTCAGTAAAAGATTAATTATTACAAAATTTGACATAACTCAGAGTTCAGACAAGACTGTGTTGAGTAAATTTGAATACAGCCCCTACTCCAAACCCCACAAATAATGAGCACCAACCTCGGAGTATACTGGGATAGCGAGTATATTCTAATACATGTATTTCATCTCTGAAGTCCCTTAAGGTGTGAATGAAAACATCTCAGTCTGAACTTACAGGTAAGGAAAAATAAATGGAATTGCACTTCAAAGAGTAAAGGGACAAAGGAGCCACAGGTGACAGCAACCAAAAAGTGGTTGCGTGGAAAACGCCGCAGTTCCTCAAAGAGCATTGGTGGCTCCAGATATTTTAGTTTCAAGAGGCATGACTACCAAAAGGAAAATGCTGAAGCTCTTTAATTATTTATGTGGCTTAATTGTGAAGTTTTGTTTACTCACTCACCATTATTATATTTTTTTTCCCAAAAGAAGCTGATGGTAGTGACAAAAATATTAAAGCAATGTATCCAAGAATGTTAAACCTCCAGTAAAGTCTGCTTGAAGGAGGCAAATTGTAGCTTTGAAAGGTGCTCTCATTGCACTCAATAGGAACTCGATGCCTTCTATGAATGAGATGCTTCAAAAGCATTTATAAGTACTAATTACTGCAAGTCCTAGAGATAAACAAAGCAGTGAGTACAAATTGTGCCTGCAACAATGTGAGCTTATTGTGAGGACTTCAAGTGAGCGTCACATCTTTGAAGAAGGCATTTTAGTTCTTCACTTTATAAATTAATCTGTCTCCAGAAGCCTATTATTCCTCTAACACACAACTTAAAAACAGGATGTATTTGGGACTTTCCCATTGAGAGAAAGATGAAATAATGCTGCAATACTTAGTGTCTAGCATCGTGCCAAAAAATCTCGTGTATCTCTGTGAAGTTTAACTCAGAACCAGCTGATTCCTTGACACTGAAATGCCACTTCAACATCAAGTGCTATCTAATTTCCACGACCAGAGAGAAAAATTACAACCCTGAAACAGCCTCGCAGCCCAGAAGGCAAATACAAAGAATCCAACTTTATGTGTTTGGGGTTTGTTTGGGGTTTTTTCTTTAAATCTCATGATTACAAAACAGCCAGCTTGATGGGTCGGGGAGGGGGGCCCTTATCAACCTCTTTGTTAATTATATGCATCACTTGTTTTTACTTTAAACTTTATCCAAGGCTTTGCATCGGGCTACCCCAGGTACTAGCAAATATAAATGCTCACAAGTGGTACATAGTCTGGGGAAAGAATAAGAGCACAGCTTCTATTTGCTTTGGGAATACATTGGAAAGACCATTGATTTCTGGAGGAATCATGAGGAAAGACAGTAAATATCCTGCTGGAAAAATAAGGAATATTGACACACGGTGTCCAGGCCACCGGTAGTATTTCAGAAATCTTATACGTGACAGCTGCTTTCCTTTTTTTGCTGATATTTTAACCAGTCAGAGCAACAAATGTCCTGGTTGCAGAACTCTCTCTGATTCTTTTGAACGTCAGAGGTTTCACGGTTTTCTCAGAACTGTGGGAATCTCAAAGAATGACACTTTCTGTTCCCATTTTTCTGATTATCTGCCTTAACATTTCCTAGAATTAGGCAGAACCTCCAGTACATTTTGTAGCCAGCATGAGATGGAGGATTTCTTCCTTTTCCAGCATGGGGCTGTCACATTGGAACCTCTAAGAACAGCTTTATTTCAATGTTTCAGCAAGAAGACTTGTCGAGCCTATTTTTTTTCCTGCAGCTTCTATCTCCGAGTCCCCTGATTTCCCGTTTCCTTCTGCTGGCCGGGATCCACCAGGAGATGACATCTCACCGCTGCTGCACTAATGCCACGGGGCCCTAAAATCATTCCCTGCCTGCTCGTACGCGCCTCGCTGTGTTTCTTGCAATATGAAATGGTGACACTGATAAGATTTTATAAACCCCCCCTTTTTTATTTTTTTTTTTTTAATGTGTGTTTTCTATTTTTCTGCTAATCCCTAATTAGCAGGAATAGCTGGCCAAGCTTCACTCCTTTGCACAAGCGAGTTGGACCGTTTGCAGGGGTAGGGGCTGGTCCTCACAGTTTTCTTTGAAGAGTTCAGGCTAATTTACTAGGAAAACCACTAAATTATCACTGTGCTGAGAATAATAAATCATTAACAGCCAAAATCTCCGCTTCATTCTGGCAAACAGAAATATTTATATGGATGCCTAAGTAGTACAGGAACCATCTGCACCCTGGGGGGGTATGTTTGCTCCATCTCAGACAGAACGGGGTTGGGAAATGTTTGGTAATTTCCTTACTCAGCTGCTACAAACTACATTCGCATGCATCTGTTGTACGCATAGTAAAATAATGTTTACAATTTCAGTCATGCAATTTTTTTTTTTTTTTGCTATTTTTAATCTCTTTCTGCATCATTTTCAACAGAAACCGGAGTAGCACACAGGTCTCAGGTTTAAAATTTACCCTCCTTTTTATTTTTTTTTTTAAGGTTTCCAGGTTCACTGTTGTCAGATTTCACAGAACCCTGCTAGAGCTGTGAATATTTTCTCCAAAAAGCTGAGAAGAATGTGGTGGAAAGTACTCCATGGCTACTGAGGAGCTTCTTCTTATGGAGAAGAGATCCACGAACTTCAGCCCTCTCTACCGTCGCAGGCTAGAAATAAATATGCTTTTAGCTACCCCATTTGTGCCTCAACCTTTCAGCACCCTTGCCACTTATCACATTTTTCAAGGTCACCCACTAACACCGTCTCCCCAGTTGCCAAATCGATAGAAGCAACATCACACTTCCCATAAAAACTGTTCTGCTTAAATTCAAGCCCCATAGGAAAAAAAAAAAACTCACCCTGCAACAACTTGGATGTCGCCTTCGTAAGAATCAAAGCACCCAGGTCACGTTCCTTCAAAACCGATGGAGTTACACCATTAACTTTGAGTGAGCAGCAGAAGAGATGGTCAGGGCGTCCCTTTGCCACCCAGTTAAGTAAATTGGTTATTTTTAAGCAGGGTTAATAAGGCTGCGCCTAAAGTTAAGCCCATGGCCAAGGCCTCTGATGAGGCTGGGTTTAGCACTGCTGGGTAGAACCTGCCAGTGGTGGTGCAGAGGCTTTGTTTGGTTTAGGCAAGGACAATGTAGGCACTTAATGTTGGAAAAGTAAATACCTACATTGTAATTTAAATAATTTTCAACATTTTCTCAACATAAGACTAATGCCTACTAGTGTTTGCAAAAGCCTTTATAAAGAATATTTATCATCAGGTTTAACCACCGCAGATGAACTCTAGACCCTCCTCAGGCTTCCCAAGCACATGGAAATGCGAGTCCTTCACTGCCGTGCAATGTGGGGTCCAATGTCCTGACCACCCACAACCTTCTCCCCACCTTTCCGTTGGGATGCTGGAGAATTTTGGTCCTTAGTTTCCAATACAGGACCAGCCCACCGCAGGGAATACCTAGACATAGGACAGTACATTTATTTTTGGGATAAGGCCATGGGCAATTCTGTGTCTGCCCAGCGCAATCTTCTATTGCTCCAAGGGATTATTTACTGTTTCCTAGCTGTATGAGGAGATGTCTTTTACCTTTGAATTGAGCACAATTTCTAGAAGGAAACAAATATTCCTATTGTGGTATTTTTGAATCCCACTTTGTCGTTTGTATTATGCTCCAGCTGGGCATTTGTGCCACAGAGGGGGCAGCTCCCGCCTCCTGTCCTTTCCCATGAACGGGATCCAGGACCAGGAGTCTCTGAAAGTGATTCAGGACTCAATCAAATGTTATTTACATAAAATAAACTTCTCCTGACTGTCAGCTTGCCAAAATGGATTTTTGCTGAAGTCTGGTTGTTATACCGCGTGGTTATACTGCATGCTGTTGTAAGAACCACGATGATTGCAATCCATTAGTAACTGTCACAACATAACTCCTGCTACAAAGGAAGGAGACAGGAAAAAATACCTGCTACCTAGAAAGTGGAAATTGGAATCAGGAGACGTATTTATTCTGAATTCTGAGTCTGGTTCACTGCACGATCTGTGGCAAACCACTTACCTGCTCTGTTCTGCAACTTCCACTTCTCCGAAGTTAAAGTAAAGGTAAAGGATAGTGGTTTTTTCACCTCTGTAAACGTCATTTATATTATGAGATGGAAATGGCCAAGTGCAAAATTACAACGCTTAACCTTTCCTACAGAATAATCCCAGGATCCACCCAAGGAGCCGCTCACCTGCCAGTGACACTTGAATATCCTCAGGCGATAGAAGGCAGCAGCCTTTCCTGCCAGAAAATAAAGCCTTTAAGTAGGAGCGAAGATTAACTTCACTGGCCAGACACGGCAGTGGGAACGCTGGGAGCCACATGGAGAAAAGCACAAGGAGAAATTCCTGGAATGTTGTATCTGGACCACTGCAGTCTGCGTCTGTCGGAGAGGCCAGACTGCTGCTCAACATGAGCTCTCCTTAAAAACACCAAACCATTATCTCCAGCTCCGTGTGGGAGCAGCTTTCAGCTCAGGGACCGCAACCATTCTCACTGCCACAGGGACATCTCCCGCTCTGCACGACACATGGAAACTGGCGCATGTTTGTCTTTTTAATTGTGCTGGGATTCTCAACTTTCTGAAATAGTTCTGTACAGTAAAATTATGCCCCTGCAAAATTCAGATCCCCTCTTACAGGCAGCAGCTGTTGGAATAACTGCTTTACAATGTAATCCCCTTGTTCAGTAATTCTTTGCCTTCCAACCTTGCAATTTACATTTCTGCCAAGGAATCAAACTGGCACTTAAGTACGAGAATAACTGAGGATCTTGCCTTTGTCTCCAGCCAACTGATATCCTAAGCCCTGCTATGACATTATATAAATATTCAAAAAATGCCTGTGAATACCATAATTTCTCCAGATCCCACAAATGAGGAATTATCCAAGTAATGGATTATGAATGGAGTAGTAATGTATGGAAACATTACCCACCCAAAACGTATTAGAGCTCCCAAAGACTCAACATGAAACAAAATGTGTTAGAGGTTTAACAAAATAAAGCTGTCTCCTGAGACTCAGCCTTACTAATTCCCATAAAAGACTCCAGAAAGGTGAAAATACATATAGATACTCTTTATTTATAAATATTATCAGAAGCTGAAAACTGCACTCAGGAAGATCTAACATATATATAAAACCCATTAATCCAACTATAAGATTTTCAAGTTTAAACTGCTATCTTGAAGCTTCAGAATCCAAGCTTTCAAATATTTAGCAAGGTGCACCTTTCTCCTCACCCACCCCACCACCCACAATCCTGTTTATATCTTGCCTCTACAAACTTGATAAATTTTTAAAAATATGTTAATACAGTTAATTAGGCTATTTTTTCGAAGGAAAGCATTTGAACAAAATGAAAGGCACTGACTAGTTGCCTACTAAGCCCAGGGTCATCACTGTGCCCATGCCTAAAAACTCCGTGAAAGAAATTCATGCCAAGTTTATAGAGATGCTGACAGTCAGTTTGAAAAGCCGTTGCTCAATTCATTCTTCCACTGCTGTCAGCCTGCCAGACCCTTCAACCATTTCTTACTCAAGTATCCCTTACTCATGTGAGTGGGACATAAGTAAAGATTACTCATCTGAGAAGGAGTTGCAAAACTGCATTTTAAGGTTGCTGCCCCGGAGCCAGCCATTGTATCGGGGCTGGGTGCGTAATGACTAACTGCAGCGAGGAGCTAGACTATCTTCTGGGAAAGAAAGTTCTAGGAATTATTTTTTAAACTAATTTAAAATGTTATAGTTCACTGCCTTTCTCTTTCTTTTTTTTTAATTTTTTTTCTTTTTTTAAGTTGCAAACAATCAAATAAAGGCTGTAACAACAATGGGGTTTCTTTTTTGTTGCGTATCTTTAAATTATAGGAAACTTGCCTCTTGGCCAAACTGGGTTGGCCGGAAGCCAGAATGGATGTCTCCATTCTCATCCTTCCCCGTATTCTTTCAATAAGAAAAATAAAAAAATGTGTTGTGGTTTTTTTTAAGTGAAGCAAAGCAGAGGCTCAGATGGACGGATTCCTAATTGCATTGCTCCTGACAGGCCTCTTCCACAAACAAAAGTTGATGAAACCCATGGAAACAAACAGAAAGGCTCTCATTGTCTTCAACCGGCCTCGGCTTGGGGTCTCACAGCTTAAACTTAATCAATTACGAATGTTCTTAGTGTTATATTTTTTTGGACTTTATCAAAAATTGTTAGCTCATTAGGTTGAGAGTCATTCAGTGTCAGTGGGATGACAGAAAGAGGGAAGGTGAAACTTCCATGGGAAGAAAAAGTATTCTGGATACTCACAAAATACAGTTTTACTGTGATCGCATAATATAAAGAAAAAATAAAATGGAGGTGTTAAAGTTATTCTCCAACGAGAATGTTATTGATCAAATGACTGAGGCACAGAATTACTCTGGTTTTGCAGCAAGTCACACAGCAGCTTTTTAGTAAAATTATCTGAAGTCTACTGTTGACTTCAGATAATTTCATGTTTTTGAATGAGCTGGAGGATGCCAGATCTTGTGAAGGACCCGGAGTACGGCACAGGTGGGACCTGGCCCCACGCAATGCCGGGTGGGATGGAGGGGTCATGAGTTCTGTGCAAGTGGCACAGGGAGGGACCATCCTGCCCCAACAGCCCCCAGCAGCTTCGTGCAGGAATATCCACCACCGTCTTGGATCAAGAGGTACCTGTGCATTGCCCAACGTTGTGTGGAATTACAGCAGACCATTCTTCTGTATTTAAAACCAAAAAGTAAGTCAAAAAAAGCCTATATACACTAAATCTAACCATAGACTTATTGTTATAAAATACACTGGGCTGACGCGAACGTATGTAGAAATGAGAACCACAACCGTGGTTGAAAACCAACTTCCCCAGAAGATACCAGCCAATATTTTCACACGTCAGCGGCGATTGAGGGGCTGTCCCCATGTCCGACCACCTGAATGATCCCAAAGCAAACCTGCGACCCGGTATAGGACCCGCTGAGCATCCCTCCGCTCCCCAAGAAAGGATGGGGGCCCCCAAACCTGTGCCAAATTCTGCCTGAGGTTTGCAACTGACTTTAATAGGAACAGGGCTGGGTCCTTTAAATAGGTGCTATATTTATGGAGCAATGAGTAGCCAAAACATAGGGAAAAACTCAGCCAACTCCTTTGCTATTTTTGATGACACAACGAAGTCTGATTTTCATTAAGTTTTGCACGTATATATCAGGGGTCCTCCTAGGGACTAGGGAATGAATGCACTTTGCTTGAACTCTATAGCTATTATATACTACTTTTTATTGATTTTTTTGCCTGTAATTCTCAATATAGTTCTATTGTGTTCATGGAAAAATATTTATTTTTAGTCTCACAATTTTCCAATATACTTGTTTTCATCATAATTGTTTTCCTTCTACAAATGTTGTCTGTTTACTGGTTACATCTTCCTAGTTTTCTAAAAAAAAATACAAAAATATAGCACATAAAATGAAAGATTTTAGTCATTTTGAAACGGCAAAATGAAAACAAAGCATGGGTCAGTGTATGTAGTATGCTCTCAGATTTATAGTTTCCAACAGTGCCCTGCCCACATTTTTGGAAGGAAAACTTGCCTATGAAGTAAATATACAACCTTGAGAAAAGTTTGCCTTTCTGTTTCAAAACATTTGCATGAGAAAAATGAATTAGGAGACCAACTTGCCACCTGAAATGTCACGTAATACTTCACTAGCACCTGGCCCCATTGGCTTCAACAGGTTTATTCAAAAGAGGAGCACCGGAATGGATAAGGGCTGGTACCTGCAGACCCGACAGTGGGGTCCTGGTCCCCGGCCAAGCATCTCCCACCACAGGGACATTCAGAGAGGGGCAAACTTGGCACTTGCCCTCCCGCTGGGATGTAAAACCTTGGGCATCTTTCCCATCTCAACTGAAATGCCATTTCACTAGAGTTTGGTACTAGAGCTCCAAAGCTAAGCTACGAGAGTGGCTTTTGAAGATCCTCCAGCATGGGGTGGCCTCCAGAAGGGCCCAATGGCCACCCTGGGGTCCCCATGATCTCCTCCCCACGCTGCTTGGCTCCACTCCAGCATCTCGGCCATTTGGGGAAGGACTGGAGCGAGCGCAGTGCCGGGAGGAGGACGGAGGTGGAAGTGGCCGGGGGAATGCACGAGGGAGTTGCAGCAGGGATGAAAAGCTGTAGCTGGTACCGGGAAGAGTGCAGGGCCATCAGGGAGCCATCTGGGAAAAATCATTTTATTTATAACTTAAGTAATAGCCCAAGCCACACAGCAAATCGATTTGCTTTTGGATTCTAGCTATTGTCTGATTGCCCAGACAAACAGCATCCAGTTTAAGTGGAGTCCACAGCAGTAATAACAAAGAAGGAACACAAATTTTAATTATGTTTCTAGAAGTCTGTATAAGTATTGAAGAGCCACATAAAAATGATTTTTTTTTTGCCTAACTTGCAGTTGAAAACGTGTCATTAAAAGCTATGAGTCTGATTTTCTGCTCTGCTGGTCAGGATATTAACCAAAATGATAAAGTATTCACTCTTTGAGGGAAGAAAAAGTAGAGGGAAATAAATGCCGAAGGTTTCATGCTGCAGATATTATGAGAATGATACTAAAATGAGAAACTTCATCGCCCTTCACTTGTTGGTCCTGTTGTGCTGCAAGCAAGCACCGGAGCAAGAAGAAGGAAGCCAGCGGAGTGAAGCAGGCAACAAAAATAAGCAAGAAAGGAAAAAAAGACGTGGTCAGTACTTTGGAAGCAGAACTGACACTTTGTTTTCAGCCTTTTTTGCCATAACTTTGGCAGGAGCGGGATGTCAGCCTCCGACGCCGTGTACCGAATGCGTGTTTGACGAGATGTCAGGACGTGGTCTCTCATCTCACCAATGATTCAAATTAATTTCTGCTTTCCTCCGCTTGCGTCTTCCCTAATTCTGCAAGCTTGACTTCATACCCACTGCAACTTACATTTATTTGTAATCTCGCTGCTTACACTCCACTGAACAATAAAAGAACAATAAACTTAATAAAAAGCCCAAGTGATTGGAAATAGCTCTGGGAATGGCAGTCCAGTATGAAAGCTATAAATTTACTTGTATACTCTTGACATTGTCAGCTAATTTTTATGAAAAGCCCATCACAGAACATTGCACCAAAACACTGTGATCACTCGTATGTCACCCATCATACTTCCCCTGATAACAAAACAGAAAATGCATCATAAAATGATACTTCAAACTACAAATTCATCTTGAAATGCTCACTGTATATAGTAACAATTCTTTCCTGACCTTGTCGTGCACCTGAACCTTAAATTAATCATTCTTCTTCTATAACATTAAAGAATACCCATGGTACTTTTTATTGAATTTAAAAGCTAAAACTTCAACTAATAATATCATTATTGTTTTGGTTAATATTTCCCTATTCAAATCTACATAGAGTTCAAGAAGTTATGCGGTGTAAAGTAAGTAATAAGAGTTTTGGAAATACAATATAAAACTATTTTTTTGTACTCGGATCAGAAAGTATTGACTGATATTTGAAGGCTGAATCCAAGCTCACAGAAGTCAAAGGAAAACAGCTATTGATTTTAAATGTTTTTGGATCAAGCCCTTCAGATCTAATCCTGAAAAATGCTGAGTATATTAAAGCTACACAGGAGCTGCAGATATCAAGAATTCACAGGACTAAATCCTATTAAATACATAGTGTTATCCTGACTTAGACTAAGATACTCAATTGGATTAATTAAGAAAGATCTTCCAAGAGATGACCAATGCTGCCACATTACTCTTCTAGTGGGTGTGCTGTTGAGGTAAGGAATGGGACACAAGAACAGGTCTACGGTGGATGTGTATTTTAAGCACCCATTTACAAGTGTCCACCAAGGAGTTTCTAGTTTATCTGATCTTCTCCGGTGAAATACACGCAGATTTTCAGACACAGAGTTCAGTGATTTCAGCAATGGCACGGCTCCTCAGCTTGCTAGAGTTTCAAAGTATAGCTTCGGTTGGAATGCTAATGTGTTTTCTTTGAGCAACGGCAATAAAGTTTGATGCTAGTTGCATAAATATCAGCATGTTTAATCGTCATCACTTCAGGAGAAACATGACACAGCCTTTGCTTTGGGCTATTGCAGAGAGTACGGCAGCCACCAGCAATAACGGTGCAGGAAATGTGAATTCAGGTTGTCAGCCTTCCAGTTCAGCTCCTCTCCTGTCCTGGCCAAAACGAGGAAGGATGAAGCAGTAAAGCCTCCACTGTGTTACTGAATGCCTCAGCTGCGGCCAGTCACACCCAGCCAGTCCTGGCCCTCCTGACCCACGATCAAAAGCCCCCAGGTTTTATTGTCCAGCTTTCCCAGATCAACTTTTGCATTAAATTCTGCGTTGGAAACCTCTGATGCAAATGGGAATCACGCACAGTCTAAAATTAAGAGAACTCAAAATGAAACACGTGATTTACGTCTGGAGAAGACTTTGGGGGAGGGAAGAGAGCAAGGAGGAGAGGGCTTCTCAGAGCAGCACAACATTCAACATCTCATGCTATCCATCAAAACACCTGCTTTTCATAGGGCAAAATGTAAGTCTTTTGTGCCAAGGAGGTCACAGAATGTCATCATCGCTGTGAAGGCTCAAGACAGACCTTTGCATTTGTCCCTGGGCCTTCTGAGAAGAGCCCTGCTTATGAAGATCTGCAGGGTCAGATCCCGCAGGTGGGGCCAACTCATCACCCCCAAAGAGGACACAGGGTTTAAGATACTTTCGTCAAGGTTTGCCGCTCAGCATTTATGACATGCACCTTTCTTTTGCAGAAACGTGGCCAAAAGACATCTCTGGAGATGCCAACATCTCACTGCCTGCAGAGGGAACTTACTGCAATGAGCTTGGGCTCAATATCTCACTTTGTTGTGATGGCAGAGATGAGATGAATTCTCATCAAATCTTGCCGCTTTTAATTACCTCATAACTCACATAAAACTCATGTAGGTTGGTGAGATGATTTCCAGCGGCCTCCATCAGCTCTGGAGCAGCCCATTGGAGGGATAGTGGCAAACTCCCAGAGAAGTCTGGATTAAAAATACGGAGTTGTTTACGAAAGGCAGTACCCAAAGTGAGAAAAGGTGATAGAATTTGCCTCTGAATTAATAAGCACCATTTTATGTATCAGAAAATATCACATCTGACAGAGCTGCCAAAGACTAGTGCAAGTCAATTTTCTAGGAGTAGCTTTTATTGTGCTGGTAGCAGAGAGGAAAAAACAATGTTTTACAAAGAAAAGAAACTTGACATGGTATTGAGGATGTTTATTTCTTTTATCATATTATGTATGAATCTTTTATAAGTTTTCAGTGAACTATATTAATTAAAAATTAGTTCTGGGAATATTTTGCTTGTAGCCTAATAAGCTATTACGTCAATACAGATTTTCATAGACTATTTTAAATTTGAAATAAAGGGGTCTCCTGAGTATGCGCAATGGAACAAAAATGTAACAACAAAAAAAAAGTAGAATGCTTAACACTTTTTCCTTGTACAAGTTAAGGATCAGAGTGCAGGTCTTACTGGTCTTTCTAAGTAATTTTTATGAGTTTCCTCCAAAACTTTTAATTATTATTATAAATTTTACGGACTCAGCCCCTGTAATGAACTTGATTATTTTTATGATGAAATTTTTTATTTTAGCCTTCCAAATCCAATCCCAATGCTACCACACAACAAGGCAAGACTTTTCCAACAGTGGGCCTTTGGCCACCAACCTCCAGACACGGTGTGGAGAGCACTGCCGCTACTCTACCCCCAGACGCTCCCATCCATCGGAAAATGCAGAGAAGGCAACAAAAGAGGTGCAACGATGGCTCCCATCTATTTGTGATTACACGGATTTATTGCCTCTGGTGTTAAATAAGTAGAGCAGCCTTCCCTCGCTGTGGATACCCAAGGAACCACAGCAGACATGCTGGTAGGTCACAGTTTGTGTCCAGAGCTCTTCCTGGGCAGCACAGCCCCACGCTGGGCTTGAAGCAGGGGTGAGAATGAATTCATCGCAGACCTCCGTGGTTCCCACTAGGGTGTCAGGTCCTTCACAGTACAAAAGAAACAGGAAAAAGTTCAAATTTTGGCCAGCAATCAGCCAAATTCGTGTTCTGGGTTTCCCAGTAGTGAGTGCAGCTCCTGTTTCAGGAGACGCACAAGAACAGACCCAGACCATAACATGTAAGACCAGCAAAAAAACCCCACTACAAGTAATTCAAGAAAGAATGATCAGTAAGTATTGTGTCAATGACAGTTTTACACAAAAGAATATATTCCTTTGACTTTTTATGATTGCAATTAAATGAGAACTTTGAAATTTGAAAAATAATCACATTGTTTGTTTGTTTTTTTACATCAGGCTGCCTGTATGTGTTCTCCAACACACGGACAGACCTTAATGGCATTGGGGAGCTGTGCATGTGTGGCACCAGCAGCTGAGTCCGCTCCAGCCACGGACAAGGACAGCTCAGGGGAAAACACTCACCCTGGAGGGCTCGTGTAGGAGGAAGCGGCCTGGCCTACCCGATTAAGCAATGTATCACAGGACTATAGCGATATAATTGATCATATCCCACGACAGGATCAAGGCCGGAATTTCTGGCAGTTTTCAGTTATAACATTTATTTCAACTGTTGTATGTGAAACCTCCCATGCTTAAAAAACCCTCAGCTATAAAGTTCACCAGAAGGTTTTAAGACAATCCCTATACCTACTTAGGAATTTTAAATGATCATAAGGAAATTTGCTGATGAATAAGTGACAGAAAAACTAATAAAATTCAAGTTACTGGAGGCACCAGTCCTTCAAACAATGCCTGCAATTCACAGGTGAGCGTGTGTTTTGTGGCCAGAGAGTTAAACCACAAAAGGGACTCTGTCTTCTGGAAAATTAACCCTAATTTGATAAATGCGGGCAAGTTAATGTTCCTTCGAGGGCCATAAATATGGTCCTTCCTGGCTGTTTGCTGTCTAATTTTTCAGTTTCATTTTTAAGGGGTTTTGCTCATTTAGCTTCTTTTTTCATGTAGCAGCAGACTGAAAACACATCAAGCAGCAACCACAGACACACAAGTGCTTCACCCATGGGAAAGTCTCTTTTGTCCATCACCCTGAAGGGAACCAAGGACCTGCGGATGTCCCTTTTTCTCCCGTCTATGGGCAGCCACATTGGCCGTGCTCCCTACGGAGTCATAAGCAATTAACGACCACACCAGTGGGTAAAGCATTTCCATTAGCCCAGATCGCCAGCACATCGAGGATGCTGCCCACCATCCCAAATCCAGACCCTGGAGCCCCACTCCAGCACTGCCCATCACTCCAGGCAGTCCGCTGATGTTCATCTAAACCAGTATAATTAATTATAATTATTTGGCCTCAAAATAAGTAAAGTATTACACTGTTCGTTGATTTAACCCAATTCAGTAACCAAAGTAAACAGCAGTTAATTGATTTGCTCAGGTTCACATCAGAAGCTCACGGCCTTCCGAATCCCACTTCAGCGCCTCATCCCCAGACTCCAGCTATTTCTACTGCATTAGATCATATTTTTAAAAAACAAAGATCTACCAAAGGAAAATAAACAACACACATCTTCGTCTTATTTAGTTTGCGGGTTGAAACATGCTCTTCATATTCATATTAATGAGCTGCTTCTCATGAGGCAACCCATTAAATTTAATAGGAGAGCTAACATAAACCTCACATGAAATGAAATAGTTGCAGTTACGTTTACATTTCCTTTAACGGTATACTTTGCATTCATGCATTATGAACAAGCTTGTACATTTTATTTAATGATAAACAGGTTTAATGACTCTCCTTAACTTTTTTTTGCCACCGTTTTCTCCTCTCCTAGTTGAGTAACAGGCTAACACCCTTCACTGGGCATTGGCCACAGAACGGCTTTCATGTGAAAAGTTACTGACTGTGCTAGAGGATTCTTAAATTTTTCAATGCTTTTTACAGAATCCATTATTAATTGGTGGAATTTGTAGTTTTGACAGTGATGAACAAAGAATCTCTTCGAAATGTTCACTTTTGTGTTTGTTTGGGGTTGGTCCGGGAGCTTGGGCACCAGTGCTTTTCCTCTTCCGAAAGGACTGCAGTGCTGTTTCAAAACACATTATGAAATCCAAGCTCTTTGGCACAAAGATAATTTCCTCTCTACTTGGTTCTGCAAAAATGACATTATTGTCAACAATATTTCATTATTATTAAATTATTATTATGCTTTTTAAATTTCAAGCAAGATCACTGATAGCCAGATTGCTTTTCAGAGTAAAATTTAGCCCTATTCAGTGCATGTATGCTCCAAATGAAATCTTCAGGTGATCTAAAAGGCACAACTGGCAGCAAATCTTTTCCCAGGCTCCTTGTAACACAAATTAGAGGAGTATTAAGTTTGGAAATACTAGAGCAGAGAATTCATTTGAATTGACTCCTGACCCGCAGACTCCCTGTACCGTGTTCAGTTGTGAGACTGTCCTCGCTGCCTTTACCGCTGCTGGCTATTGGGATCACACAACTAATTTTGTAGCTCCATCACTACAGTACCTGCACATAAATCAAACAGTAAATGTGGCTGCCATCACACCATGCCCCCAAAACAAGAAAGTCTGTGATAAAGACAGAAGTAACCGTAAGTCTCCAGAGTTCTCAATACTCCTGCCATAAAACCTGTTTCTTCCTCTGATCTCCGATTCCTAGGTATCCAAGAAGAAGGCTACCACTGTTAGTGATGATGCTGAAATCTTCTGATGCTCACAAACTCAATGTCAGGATGAGCGTGAGGCCAAGCAGCGCTGACCAGTTGGTGGATCACCACTGCTTCTGGACCACGCGCGCTGCAGAGGGTGAACATCACTCTGTGCAACAGGCCAACAAAAAAACTGTGGCAGTTACGGCTGCATAATGAGGGCGAAGAGGGGTTTAAGTAATGTGGCTTTCCTCCAAATGCTAAAAATGCAAATAAATGTGTGGTTGAACTGGAAAAAAAGCTATACCTAGGAATCCACTGCATTACTCTCTTTTTAATTTTCCTGTAGTCATGAGAAAGACATTGTTTTACAGTTGTTTTATTTTTCCTGCCACAGGATCACATCTCTACCAGCCTATATAATCTCGATTCCTCTGACCAACCTCCTCTGAATCTTTTGGTACAGCAGGGCTGGAGTCCGCGGTCCTGCCCCATTGCCCTTCTCTCCAGCGGCGCACACCAGAAAGCCTTGCAAGGAAAATAACAAAAGGTCTTCATTCTTACATATTTTCATCTATTTGCTCCTTGTATATGCTTGCTTAGTTATATTAATGTTTTTATAGCTTACTGTAAGGAGCTGTCACGACACCATAAGCCTGAATTCCATTAAAAAAATCAGGAAAGAGGTAAGAGAGGAGCAGAGTAGCTTGTTCCCTCAAAAACAGAAGAGGAAATCATGGTCTCAAAGAGTCGCAGCATATTTTTTAGAAGCATTTGAGCACTCCTTACATCAAAACATCCTGGTGTTCAGAACAGGTGGCTCACCAACCCTTTTTTCTCTGTAATTTCCTTATGAAAGCTGCCTTATTTATCTTTCAAACTCATGTGAAAATTACAAAAAGAAAACAAAACAAGTAGGAAAAGTGTTTATTGGAAGAGTTACAGTCTTGAGGAATATTCTCCAAGGGAAATGGATGTTTAATTAAACACACAAGGCAGCGCTCACCCAATGGAGAGACGCCTCTGAAGTCCTAACGGCTGTTTCCTGGCATACATTACTTCTGCATATTCACGAGTTGTTTATTTTGGATAAGGCACGTTTCCACGGGCAGGCTGGTGAGTTAGCGGCACAGGGAGAGGTGAGGTAATAGTTAAAGTAACGCAATAAGCGCTACTGTAATATAACTTCCATTTGGGTAATATCTTTCAGCTCGTCGTCGAAAACAGGAATGAATTAAACCAGATTGCAGAGGGACGCTCTATCTGCATTCACCAATACCATTGTCGATACCGACCATGTTGAAAACTTCGGATTTTATTTTTTTTCCCAGGGTTGCCTGAACGTGCATACCAGAAACAACGAGGGAAATGCTGAATGCTTTTGTAAACTGAGGAACGGAATTAGCGTATTTGTTAATGAAAATTTATTTGGGTAAAGAATTGTTCCCTTTGGAACGGGTGCTCTTTATTCAACCTTTCAATGTCAGTTATCATTTTTAAAACAGCTTGACCTGGAAGCATACAGTTAAAATTGTGGTGACTGTTAATGACAGTTTTATTGGACACTATGCTTATAGTTCACATTTTGAGGTCTGTATGTAATTGATCTTTCTACCCTACATGAGAAACACTGCAATAAGTTGGTTGCAGCACCACATTATAGATATAGAGAAATAATAATGATGTCACCTTGAGATTCAAAGATCGTGGAATAGTAATAGTCTCCTAGCTCATTCTCCCAACTGTGATGACCTCTCCAGTACTAAATCTTAACAGTCTCAGCATTATTTTTGAATTATTCATGCTAGCCTTTTCCCTCTCTACAAAATCAAGGAAAATGAATGCATCATGCTCTGTCAGCTCCACAGGTATTTTGGTAAAAATATAAAATGTTATTTGGTTTCAAAAAATCTGTGCAGCAATACAGGTCACTTGCTAGTCTGAACAAAACCAGAAATTCATATGCGGGAGACATGGGACACATCCATTGTAAGTCTGAATGAGGCATTTTGAACCCCTGGAAGTTCCGAAACCTCCATTTTGATTAATTGCATCTTCATCTGTAGAAATAAAATGAGAATTAAACAAGCATCAACACACACAAACCATTTTTCTGTAAGTTTGACAGTGCAACGCTGCCGTCATTTCAGGGACTGAGCAGGATGACAGAACGTGGAGAATTATAGATTAGGACCAGAGAGGCACTTTTTAACATTACATTTACAGCTGAAATGAGTGGTGATGCTCAGGTCAGGTAAAGCAAAGACATTTCTTGAAGGCCACCGCACTCGACTGCAGCGGCACCGCGATGCGCTGAAGACAACTCGTCTGCTCTTCCAGGCAGCAGGTTGATAACTCTTCTAGATTATCAAACCTGGATAATAAGAGAGAGCTACAGTTTTATTCCGGTGATGGATCTCATAAAAAGTGCACATGGGAATAAAATAAAATGCATGTAAATGTAAACTCAAGCAGGTATCCTGATTCATCTGTAGCTGGTGACCTTTAAGTTCATGATGAAAAACAAATGTCAAGCTTTCAAAAGACAGGAGTATCCCTGGCTTTGCTGGGGATTTTGTATGCTATCGCACAGACTGTATTAATTTAGTCTGGCATCAATAACCTTGAAATCAGGATTTTGCACTAAAAATGTAGTTTTATGTTTATTCAGAAAGCAAAGATAAAAGGCGACTTTATTTTAAGGGACCCTCCAGTGGCTACAGGGCAAACGTAATGTAACGTTACTGATTTTGCCTACCTTGCTATTCAATGCTAGCTCCCATGGCAACAGATTTTACATGAATACAAAGAGTGTGATGAAGATCTCCCTTTATTTTGTGCAGAGTTTAATTACGGAAAAGTCTCCCAACTGCGGAGTTATCCGGCATCCCTGAAACGGCGAATGCTCCTGGAAAGCCTTGGTGGACGCCAGCTGCGAGTCCCCAAGGCTGACCAGAGAGAAGAGAGGGACCTCACTGATCGACTTTTGAAAACAGCAAAGACGGTGCATGTTTATACTGAGGCAAAAATTTTGAACAGATTAACAGGGGAATATCACATAATTGCCAAAGAAATAACATATGATCGATTAATTACTTCTCTAACTCCAGCAAAAAATGCTTTTATGCTGCCATTCTCTCCTCAATAAGTTGGTAAACTGAAAGACAGCCAATCTGAAGGTTTCAACTAAACACAGAAAGGAGACGAAAGCATTTAAATTGTTTTTTCTCCTTTTTTGACTTTGTTTTTGGTTGTAGTTACGCTAAAAGGCATACCTGCTTCCTCCATATCCCTTTTGTTCCAGCTTATAAAGGGCCACTCTTACTGTGATGAATCTCATGCCATATTTTTAAAGAAACAAAAACCCACCCCCACGTCAAACAGAACAACAAAAGCGTAAAAAAAAAACAACACTGGTTTTAATCTAATTGAACATCAGCCAGGACTGTCCCTACCGCAACTGCAGTGCTGTTAACATGCACAGCAAAGTGTCCCAGCAGGGGAAAAAAAATATTACAGACTAAAGGGGTAGTCACTGTTAAATCCAGTGACAGGAAGAAATTGAATACAATTAGGATGCACACCTTTCCTCCATGCAGCAACTTTGTCATCGCAAACTAAGTCAATTACAATTACAAATAGCCCCGTTTTTCGCCTCACCTCTAATTTATGCCTATGGAAAGCAAACGGATCTTTGCCACTGACTTCAGTGAGAAAAGGATTATCACCTTAGTTTGGCTATTTGTAATTTTCCATCAAAAGTATGGATTTTTGATCGCTTTATAACTGTATTTCTGCCTTTTTTTCTCTATATTTAAGCGTTATGCGAAAAATATATTCTGTATTTCAAATACGTTTGTATTCATATGGTGCTTCACTGCAAACGGACAGACTACAGCCTCTACACCAAGCCATGACTCTTTGTTGCCACCGTTGCCATTCTTTGATGCCCAGACACGCAGTATCTTTTGAAACTGTGCAGGGTCGCCCAGTAACAATGGTGGAGTCATTCCACCAGCACATTGGGTTTTCCTTTTCTGATGGCACATGGACATGAAAGAAAACCTTATCTGCCTGCGAGAGCAAACACCGAGCCTGGATCCAAAGAGAGCTGTCCAAAGATACTACCACGGCTCCCTTTGGACACGGGCTGTCACCACAGAGAGAGCCAGCTCCATCCACAGAGCATTGGCAGGGAGATGGGCTGGATGACCTAATAGCACTTTTCATCTCTGAATTCTCTTTCTACAATAGCCAGAGTCAATGGCCTCGGTGATCAGAGGGTATTTCAAAGCAGTCTCGTACTGAACAAATGACATTTAACTTGGAAAAAATGCAACCTAATATATCTAGGGAAAAATAATCTTAAACAAAGGTCCTCAATGGTGAAAGGAAATCTGGCCAGAAGTAAAAGCAAAAGGAACACAAGAGTGATAATGGTAGATTATAAGTACACATGAGTTTTCAGAACTCTTTGAGGACCGCTGATGACACACACATGTTGATGTGCCACCTCGGAGGAGATGACAGGGGCAGGAGGTTTCACCCATCACCAGCCAGTGGGCACCAGAGCACGCTGCAAGCAAACCTCAGCGCCTTTGCTCGCACTCATTGCTATTCAGCTAATTCCTGGCCTCAAATTCTCATTACTAGTAGAAACACGTGTATCAAAAGTCAGAAAAATTCAGCTCCTCATCCTTGGTCATTAATCTAAAAAGCAGCATTGTGGTGAGTTTAATCAGCTCTTTTAAAATTACTTTCTCATTAGTTCCGTAAGTCCTCATCTATTTTAGGCTCTTGATATAAACCCCACCAAATATTTGTGGGTAATTCCTGTACTTCTTAGCCTTGTAAGCCCAGAGGAATATACCTAGTAGACCTAGATCCCATTTTTAGCCTCCAGTTTCTATTTTGACACCGAACTTCCACTGAGTTGTTAAAAAAAAAGGCATATAAGCAACTTTGTGGATAGTAACTCTCTTGGTTAAATCTCCCTTTAATCTTTCTTAACAAGCTTATCTCTCCCAAGATGTGATTGTTTTTATTGTTCTTATTTCAAGGGTGCATATATATCTTTATGCACGGGGGATGCCTAAAAAATTTAAAAATCACTTCATTTAGATTAAAAAGGATCACAGAGAAATGCATTTAGGGAGGTCTGTCAAGTCTTCTTCTTTGGGGAAAAAAAAAGGGAAAAAAAAAGGGTGAATTCTTCATCCCAATGAAGTCAATCTTAAACCATCCCATTGCACATCATCCAGCCCCTCTCAAGACTGCAATATTTTGTGTCATTCTGCAAATTTTGACTGCATTTTGCTTCCACACTGCATTTCTCCTTACTGCTTTTCAGAATTCCTTGCTATTTAGGTCTTCTAAATGAAACATATGCTTTCAGAATATTCCGTTCAGAAAATTGAATATTTTCAAGTGAAATTTCATTTTGTTTTTCTGTGTCCGCACTTTCAAAGCGAGCCGAGCCTGGGGTTTTTCTTAATGCAAAATATATATATATATATATTATGTTATATAAGGCACAGTGATGATTTTATTCCAGTGTAAATGTCATTCCCACATAGTAATTTCATTTGGACTAGTAGAAGCAACTTTTTTTAGGTGTTTGCACCTAATATTAATGTTAAAACTTAGAATATTTCATGGAAGGATAATGACAGAGCCAATTAACCGGCAGTGCAGGATTTACTAGTTTCCATTGGAAATACTACATCTCTCTACTCTTGCCATCCAGCTAGCTAACGTTTCCAAACAAAAACAAGATTTTTATTTAATTTGAAAATGTCTAGAAATATGCATGTGGAAGGGAAGAAACGTGCCCTTTTCCCCTTAACTCTTTACCTACGAATGTTGTAGGTAAATGCCACTCGCTATCTTGAGGTCAGCTTCAGTTTGAACAGCGCTCTGCATTCCTGAACTCCTTCCCAAATCTCGGGAAGGCAAAGAGAGGAAAACAAATAGCAGATGTGGGAATTGGGAAAAGGAAACGGTCATTTTTCCAGCATGGGTCATGGAGAATAGATTAGTAAGTCCAGGAGAGTTTAAAGACGCTGGCACCAGCGAGAGAAGCTGGCCTTTGCCCAGGACAAACAGGGCCAAGTTTGTGAGAGTCGGGAGCCCAGTGCGTGTGGCTGGGCACCGGCTGCCAATTCTGCCTGGTGATCCACATGCCATGGGAATGCCCTTGGCTCGTTCTCTTCTATGGGGCTCCAGCCTCTCTTGATGGCCCCTCAGGGGCTGGCTGGCTGGATGGATGGATGGATGGACGGCTCCCTCGAGGACAAAGCCAAAGCCAAACCTCCTGCACCCCACAGGGCAAACCTGTCCTGCTTCCAGCGTACAAGTAAGGCTTAATTTCAGGACTGCAGCCTGAATCTTCATCTTGGTAATTACTGCTCATTACAAACTGATGGCATGAAACCTGGCTTGGGAGAGCGAGGGCACGCTGGAAAGCATGGGGTGAATTCTGGGTGGAGACCAGATTTCATATCTATGTTTTATTGATACGGCAGCACGTGATGCCGCTTTAGGTCATGATAAATCTAGGGGATAATAACTTAGTTTGGTAACTCTGAACTGAACAGCAATAGTAATTACTCCTTCTTAGACTCATGCAATATTTGATCCACATTCCTACCGAGGGCAGACACAGCCTGACTAATGCTGTGGAAGTGAAAATCCAGCTCTGGACACATGAAAAGTGGCCGAGCTGCAGTGGACACAGAGACCACCCAGCCACTGCAGGACGAATGAGATGTCATCCACGGTATCCCACAGCTCAGGATGTTATTCTTGTGCGGTCCGCAATCAATTATGTCTGTACAAAATGACTGCACTCACTTTTTTGGGGGTCTCCGGGAAATCTTGGTTCAAATTGAAGATGGTTTTCTAACAGGCTCCGCTCTTTACCCAATTTTCCAGCTGAGTTGACTGAGGCGCAGGCGGGTCAAAAGGCTTACCCAAGGTCAGGGAATGAATCAATGAGTTGGGTCAGATTAGATCTCAGCCTGTTCTTCCCTTTTCATCCTTTACCGCTACTGCTAGATCACCATTAGAACCAGGTTAACAAAAATGTCATGGATGTGCTTTAAAAATATATATTTTTAAACTTGTTATCCCAATAAGAATTAAGTTCTTTAGATAGCACGTTCTATAAGATTAGGTTTCCAGAGGTTAGGCCTTTACTGAAAAGAATTCAATAGCCAGCACAATGTAAAATCACCGGCAGGAGAAATATTTTTACTACTGTACAAAAATAATAAAAATGCTGAAAAGTAAAAATTCACAGATCAAATGCTGAAGTCCTCAGTCATGTGAAGTTCTGCCTGGCTTTAATTGTATTTTGCCTTGGGAAAAGGCTTCAGATCTGGCCATAAATTAGTATGCTGATCCCATGGCATGAATGACGTTTTATTTACTTATTCACAGCAGTTAAACTGAAAAGAAATCACTCACTCGAGTCCGAAGGTACTATGGCCTTTTTGAAAATAACGTTGGGCTACCTCTTGCAACCCACCACTATGTACTTTGCTATGAATCCACCAAAAAAGCCTACTTCCCCTCAAGGGAAGTGTGTTTGCTGAGCTTCAGCACAGAGGGGCACCCAAAGCACTAGATTTTCAGAAAAATGCCTTCCCCAGGAGGACGGAGGAGCCAAGGGACAGGTTCGGAGGAGGTTGTGCCATCCCCATCCTTGGATGTGTCGAGACTGGCTGGGGGAAAGCCCCGAGCAGGCGGGTCTGAGTTGGCCCTGCTGGCACAGAGGGTGACCTGGAGACCTCCTCCAGTCCAGCCTGGACCATCTTAACGGTCCTACAACATCACCATATATTGTTCTTTCCAGGACAAATTTTTTAAGACCACTTCAGGGGCAATCTGCGCAGTCCCCAGCTACCCCTCTTGCACTGTGAGCTCCTCCCTTGCCATCTCTCTTGACGCATGAAGATGTGGTGCAGAGAAAGAGGAATTTAGTTTTTTTCACAGCTATTAATATATAAATCCTTTTTTCCTTACTCACTTTTATGCTACTAAACACAGATGGCCTGTTCTGATTTTTTTCTTTATAGACAACAGGGAAAAACTACTTTGGAAAGTCTTGTCAGGAATTTTATTTTCCCAGTTTTAGGATTCTGACAGGCTCTATCGCAGATGCACTTGAAACTCTTGGCAAAGTTCAGCAACTAGGAAGCTGCATCTCACCAGTTTTCATCTGCAGATCAAAGCAATTCATTGGCAACATGAAAAGACTGTATTTAAAAACTGACAGGATACCCTTAAAAAAATGAAAAGAATAAGTTTAAAAATTCTGGGAAGAACGCATTTTGAGTTTCAAGCAAAATAAAACAACATCTAAAAAGTAGTATTAAAAATATCCTTAGACTCAAGAGAAATATTTGTATTTGTCCAGTGTTGAAACAATATACCAATCAAAATGATCTCTCCTCCATGTTCCAGTTCAGTATAAAACTATTCAACCATTATACTGGGTTCAACTATGCTGATTTTCCTCTTGCACTTGCATACAGGCCAGTTAAAGCTAAAAGCAGGCAGTGGATGGCAGTGATTTCAAGGAGAACAGAACAGAAGTTAGGAACTTCTTAAACGAGATTTGCAAATATAGGAGATAGAGCAGTTGTTCATCGGCTGCTTCTGGCTCCTGGTACCTTACAGCGTTATTAGAAATATAAATGTTACTTCTCCTTTGAGTAGCACAGCTCCTTTCTTAGTCCTCAGGCTTGCTCTGGAGCTGCCTTTGCCTGGGTCTCAGTTTTGTCAGCTCCAGGAGCACAGGAGGTTTCAGCAGCTGCCTGACCTTTCCAGGGTGTGTGTTTTTACCTTCATCACCCAGGGACCTGCTTATGCTTAAAATCTGCTGCAGGTTAACTTGAGTTATTTCATGTTGAGGTGCTTAGTGTCACAAACAAATACATTTTTTTTCTCCTGTTGGGGGTCAGTTAGCATCTTAATGTGTTATTAAACTGAGTCAGAAAGCTGAATATGGGGTAGATTTACCTCCATGGATGTACACATGGGAGCAGCCCCGTCCCAGCTGCGCGTCTCTCACCAGCATCCCACGTGGATTTGCTGGACCACTGTTTCAGTTGCCAGTCTGGCCCAAACCATGACACCGCCCCATTTTGGAGAGGGTGAGGGAACACAGACAGGTCCAAGGCACCCCGGCCAGGGGACACCCTAGTCTGGCTCCATCACAGCCCCAGTTATCCAGCACGGTCCTCTGCACCGACCCTGGACACCAGCACCCTCTAAGAACAAGCAGGGATACAGGCCACAGTGAATTGCACCCGTTTTTTTATAATTTATATATTATATACTTGGCTGCGTTTGAATGGGGAGCTGAACCCAGAGCCAAGCCAAGACCACTGAGAGAGACAAGGATCCTGGGTATGCCCTAACACTATTACGAGACAATTAATGCTATACAGATATTGAAAAGGAAAAAACTTTAACTTCAAAACAAAAAAAAGGCAGATTTTATTGGCACTAAACTGAATGTTGTGGCTGGACAATGAAGTTGTTGATCTCTAGTTCCTTTTTCAACACGATGATTACAAGCAGGACTGAACATTAAATGGAAACTTGCCCAAAACATTGGAGAAAAAGATACTCAAAAAAGATAGATAGAAAACAAAGAAAAAGAAGGCAGTAAAGAGTGATCAAGGGAGTAGAGAAGAAGACAGGGATAGAGTCTGACAAGCACAACTGATAGTGCTGCAGCAGCAAACAGCTCTCCTGGAGAACATACCGATGCTGGATGGCATCAGAGCTTTGCACCAAGTACTTCTGCAACAACTTCAAAGCAGTATTTCCCTGAAACAGGTAATTTCCCCAACATTTGGTGACAATAGACAATAAAGAAAATGAGCATCATTCTCCTTTCTCTCTCTCCAACAAAGAACAGTGTGTTCCATCACACTACAGTCCACTATAGAGATAATGTCTACCATGTACACAGGTTCACAACACCAAAAGCAACAAAATAATCTGCATCTGATACTTTTTGTTTGTATCTGGCTTTTCTGCATTTTGCCTGACATTCCAGTATGCTCATACACTTGAATACTCCAAATCAAAGGATAAGCATTGCTCAGTGACTACTTCACCTCACAAACACCTGCGAGGCTCTCCTTGCTCTCACCAAGTCCCCTGTCAATATCCTTTTCAGTGTAAAAAGTTTCCCTAATATCCATCCTAAACCTCCCCTGGCGCAACTTGAGGCCATTTCCTCTTGTCCCATCGCCTGTTCCTTGGGAGACTGACCCCTCCCTGGCTACCCCCTCCTTTCAGGGAGCTGTAGGGAGCGAGAAGGTCTCCCCTCAGCCCCCTTTTCTCCAGGCTGAACATCCCCAGCTCCCTCAGCCGCTCCTCACAAGGCTTGTGCCCCAGACCCCTCCCCAGCTCCGTTGCCCTTCTCTGGACCCGCTCCAGCCCCTCAGTGTCTGCCTTGTGGTGAGGGGCCCAAAACTGGACACAGCCCTCGAGGTGGGGCCTCACCAGTGCCCAGCACAGGGGGACGGTCACTGCCCCAGCCCTGCTGGCCACATGATTCCAGGATGCTGTTGGCCGCCTTGTCCACCTGGGCACACTGCTGGCTCACATTCAGCTGGCTGTCAACCAACACCCCCATGTCCTTTTCCGCCAGGCAGCTCTCCAGCTGCTCTTCCACAAACCTGTAGCGTTCATCGGGTTGTTGTGAAGCAGCTCCTTGGTGAAGGGGTGGCCTTGGCCAAGTTTTCCTCAGGGTCCCCAGCTGTGGTCTCTCCACGCCCCAGCAGCCTAAACCCCGAGGACAGCTGTAGATGGGCTAATGTCTGCAAAACTGCCAGACGCATATGAGGTGAACCCCAAATAGTCCAACACTAGTGATCTTTCCCTCACAGGCTCCCCTCGGGCGGCTGTACGGATTTCAAGCTGCTCTCAGCAATTTGGGACAGAGCAGTTCCATCGGCACGGGATATCAAGGCTCAGAGCCCAGGCTCAAGCTCCTGGGTCTCCAGTCATCTTGGCAACAGAGGTCCAACAATCTGACCCTCCAATCTCCTAAGGACTCTTTGCTTTCCCTCAGCTGCCCAAGCACACAGCCGCTTGCCATCAGATTTTCATGAAAGCATGAGGACAATGTGAAAATGGGAGTTTTGACTGTTCTTCGGCGGCTACGTGATGAGGTTTGCTGGCACTCTGAAGATTACACAAGGCTGGAGTTATACACACAGTTTATAAAATCACACAGAATTCATACATTTTACATAGACAGGCTCCCTAAAGTGTCACACCATATTTCAGCATCAGAACTTACTGTGATTCAGTAAAAGAATCCTGTTTCTCTGCAATGGATCCTGGGCTCTGCAACCTCCTACACATGCATATATCATCATTGACTTCCAAAAGAGTGCTGTTGGCTTGAGGGACAGAGGTGTACCTCCTATAATGGTATATACTACATTCTGCAGCAACCTTTCTTCTCATATTTCAGAGTTGAAAAAGGCCTGTCAGAAAGGGGCTATTATGAAAGGGAATTTGAAGACATTCATAAACATCTAGACAGAAAATTGCATTTTCAATATGAGAACCTCAATAGTTAAGGCTACATTTGGGAGATCACTATGGCCCTCTTATTTTCTGCTTACGCTGTCAAAGTTTGAATTCATGTTGGGTTTTTGAGCAATTCAAACAAAGGATACTTTCATAAACATCCATTTCATAAACTACGGCATATCTAATTCTTCGGGTTCTGAAGGCTGAGCTGAATGTAGTGTTTGTAGTCTACTGAGAATATGTCTGGAAAACATAAAACAATCTACTAGGTAAGTTACAAAGCTGTTGACATAGGGAATGAAAATGGAAATTCTGTAGTAGTCTCCTACATCCACAGTTTTACGCTATACTTTGCCTGATGTTAGCTGATTGGTGCAGTATATCTTGATGTTAGTATCCCATTTCAGAAATGTTCTGACATTATCTATTTGGCAGTTTGAAAAATAGTATCAAACTCCCCATGCATTTGAGCGCACGTTTCAACACAGCAATCATAATATCCATTTCCATCGATGCAAGAGGCAGGTTAGTACCAACTTCAAGTGGATTCATTTCTAAGACGACAATATGTGATTCTACAAAATGCACACGTACACGTGCACATGCCCACACTGCTTGGCTAGAAAGACCAAAAGGAATTAACCTGATTTAATTTCCAGTGCCTCCCAGTAAACACACAGCTTCATTTGGGAGCAAGTCTGCCCCTACAAAGTAATTGATGCCGCAATGTCACGGATAATTGTTGGCACCTCACCTGCCCATGGCATAGGACGTAACGCAAGGAGACATCTTCATTCATTAAAAAAGAATTATTAAGAATAATTTTTAAATAATTTACGATGATTACAAAGATGGGCACATCTCTAAAAAGGCTACAATAACCCAACCATTTGAAGGATGTGCTCTATTGCAAATATGCTTAATACGTCAATAGGAAAAAAAATATATGCTGTAAATTTTGCTGTAATAATTATTGGAAATGCTTGAGCCTTGCTGGAATTTGGCAATAGCTGCAAAAGCTCCACTAAATATAGGACTCCAGGCACACTTAATTTAACAGGAAATTTATCAGTGGCCTTATTGACCAAATTTTCCTCTTATTTAACATTTATAAGCCTTTTTACCACACAAATTTCTCTGTAGCATAACAGATAAAATTTATACTGGTTAGCTTCACCAATATCATCAAAGTATTTTCCAACCACTTCTGGAATAGAGCAGCCAGGAGATAACTAAACCGACTGAAGTAGGGCATATGAAACACCATAACTTTTTATGTTTTTGCCCTAAAGAAAATGAAGCCAATCTCTGCTAATATCCCTTTCATTTACACGGTTTGCTACTAGATTTCCCTAAAGGCATTAGTGGCTGGCAAACAACTCCCAGCACCTTGATTACAGGAAATCATATTTCTCCCAATGCCAAACCTCTTCATAAGTACTGAAAATGGTTTGCCTACTAAAATGCATTTTCTTAACCTACCAGTAATTCTACACTTCGAACCACCCAATTTCCTTCCTCTCCCATGCAGGAACCAGTTGTATTCCTGCTCAATATATCCGGACTCCGAGCTTACTCTTTGTTTTTTTAATGGAGATGAGTCCATGCTTCCACATTTGAAAGTGGAATTAAACAAGCTTGGAGGAAGGTTTGGGGGGAAGAGAAAACATTTAACTAGCAGGGATTGCAAACTATTTCAAAGAGGATGGCAATTTACAATGTACAGATCTTTATCTGAATTTCCTTGAATTTCAATAATTGTGGAGATTAGCTGAAGAGACCCAGGGTGTGCCCATTTTATGCAAGGACGATACTCTCCTCTTGAAGTACCAGTGTTCTTTAATAATCTCAGCTGCCACCGGAAATGATGTGCCATCACCAGTGATTCTTATAGGTCTCCACACTTTGCTACAAACAGGCCTTCAAATCTCGACACTGCTCCTACTCAGATTGAGGAATGAGCCTCAGAAAACCACACTTCTTCAGAACTACCCCTTAGACCTCTTTTCTTACTACAGATGGTATCCCACATGATCAAAATTTAACTCCTTTTGTTGTTCCCAGAAACACTTGCACTCACATACCCATCCAGACGCAAGCTCCACTTCCCAGTGCCCCAGGTGTGCGCTTCTCAGCATTTCACACCAATTAAAATACAGGGACAAACTCCCCTAATGTGCTGCAAACAAAAGTCTGGTCTAAGAGATTATTCCCGTTATTAAAAACCTATTTTGAAACCAGATTCAGCATGCTTTTCACAAACACACACATGCACACTCTCCTTCAGGGCCAATTAAAGCACATAACGTGCCCAGATCAAATAGCTAGCTCTGTATTGACATGAACTTTCCAGATTTAAATTTGCAGGACACATCCACGCTGTTGAGAAAATGCAAGCGTCTTGGCAAAGGAAATCACAGTTTCTGGTTTCATTCAGCCTTCTTTTTTTTTTTTTTTTTCCTGATGATTATAAATGTGAAAAGCAAGACTTATTTACTTGCTCAAGTGAAATCATACCAGGTTACATTACTGCACTTATTCACAGCTGAGGAGGTTCATGCGGAGAGGTCACAGGAGCATAGGAAGTGATCGAGGCCAGATTCTGACTCAGTAAGGCACACACACACAAAGGCAGAAATATATTATGCCTGTGCTCCAATCTGACAATTTTCTCTGGGGGGAAATTAAAGAACGACAAGTGAGGTCCAAATCATAGTGATTTTCAATCCTACATCTTCCCTGAGACTCCATCTGTTTCTCTCTCCAGCTAGCAAGAGGGTAGTTACAGCTCCAGTGCCCAAGTCTCTCTTCCACAGCAGATGTTGCAGAAAGTAGATGCTTTCAGAGGTTAGTCCTTAACAAGGAATTTAATCCAGGCTGAAATATTTGTGAATTCACATCTCAAGGCATTTAATAAAAACCTTCTTTTTCAGTTTTTTCCATCCTGCCCTACTACATTCTGTGACCCCTAAGTTCATGAAATGGTTTAAGCCTTAGTTTACTTGGAAGCAAACACACGTGCCGGCACTGGAAGGGCATTCTGCACTCAACTGCAGGCAGATGTTCCAGTCCCGGGAAAACACTGCCCTACACCTGAAAATGCCACGTTAAATGAGCAGTGTCTTATAAGCATCAGACTTAATAACAAATAAAGAACTGAAGGAAAATGCCTTGAACAAAAAACAAAGACAGGGGACATCACCTGAAAAACATTTGAGAAAATTTGCATCTTCTTAACAGTATCAGCGTTATGAAAATTTCCCCATAAGCTTTACTATTAGTGAACCAGACTGGATGTGTCGTAACTGAGTGCTGGAAACTCCAAGGAGAGCATAGTGGCCCTCTAAGATGATTTAATAAAAAAGTCCAGCAAAGTACACCAACTACAGTGCTAGGAACAGGCCTAAATACATTAAAAAGGGGAGATATATATTTATATGTTGTGTTGACACTGATGTCATTGACCAGTGATACATATAATAAGGAACAGCCTCCTTAGCCTTGTCATTAAAGGACAGAATAGGTGGAAATTCAGAAGTTCAGTAGTTGAAATTATAATTGCACTTACTTAAGGCAGCAAAGATCAAAATCTCAGCAGCAGAAGGATTAGAGGAGATTTGAATAAGATGCTCATAATTGTGAGGACAGAGTGAAAACCCATCAGGAGCACTTTTTTCACCTCATTTACTAACAGACATATTCGACACTCCATCAAGTTACAATGCAGTAAAGCTGGAAACAGGGCAGAGAAACACTTCTTTACCGTGCAAACAGACAACCTGTGGATCCCCCACTAAACCCCACGACTCTAGGTTTTAAGACGCTCTGAATATTACATATTCCCTATTCAAACCTGTTATAATGCAAACTACAATCATATTAACGATAATCATTTTTCCTGTTTCAGGCAGTAAGGAGATCACCTTGGGAGAGGAGTCAGAAAAAAAGAATACGTATTTTGGGGAGGTTTCCACTTACAGTAAAGTTTCAGGAACCGGCTACTTTTGAGAAAAGGCTATCAGGACAGACAGATTTCACGCAGTTTAGCATTGTTTCCCTTTAATGTGGCGTTCTAATACTTTCAAATCAAAATACATTCATTTTCAAGAGATAAAACACCCGACTGAAGTGCTAAAAAAGGTACACTAACATTCACTAATACCTGAGAGGTACTAATGAATTGTAAATTCTGTCAACTGAAAGGAGAAAGAGAACAGACGATAGTTTAGAAAGGAAGATTGCGGAGACTGACTTTCAGAACAGTTGGTTTATAAACATGCTTTGGTTTGGGTTTTTTTACCAAGCAGCAGGTCCACCTCTTATTGCAGAAATCTCCACTTTCCTTCCTTTTAATTCACATCATAACACCGGATTTTTAAATGCCTGAGAAAAAAAAATAAAAAACAGGGTTTGAGAAGTTTGATATTTACATCCTAAATTAATATCTCTAGGGTATCCCATCCAGTTCAGAGCTTACTGATGTGAAGAAATCTTCCATTTAGAGATGAGATCATCTTCACATAAGCCATTGCACTTGTATGGGGTATGCGATGGCAGTACCTTTTAATTGACCATTAATCCGGGCTTCATTAGAACTACTGAAAAGCTTCATTCTCCTTGTCAGCATACGGCATTGCACAGCTACACAATAGTTTGAATCATCTGTTCACTAATGGCTACTGAAAAGCTAAGTCAGAGAGATGAACTCTGAATGCATAAAAAAGAAAACGTGAACCAGAAGCCTGGAACGCTGTAACTTATATCAAACATGGAATACTTTTTAATGTATTTTTCCTTTATTGTAATATCATTTCTTCACTGCATTAAATGAAATTCCCTTCATAAACTGTTCATATCATGAGATCTGAATTTGATTTATCATTGTTAAACCACTTATATTAATTGTAAATCATCCTTCATAGATCACACAGATTCACAGATCACTTCTACCTTGTTCAAATTTGGTGCGTTTGCAGGTTGTGATTAGCAGGGTGGTATGGAAGCTCTGAACATTTTTACTATCTGAGAACAGTTTCAACAGTGACTTTTGGCCAATGCTTCACCTAAGTAGGTAGTAAAGAAAGTAAAACAAGGTGGTAAACATTCCTTGCTTACATTTCCTTGTGAGACTCAAGGTTAACGGCCCAGAAAGCAAAAGGGAAAACTAGGTGTCATGTTAAAAAAATTACCTCTAAAACCAGCAGGAGTGTCTCAGTACCATCACACACCCCTGTGAGCCGTTGCCTTTTTGACAGCTTGCACCAACTACAACTATCGCAAACTTATTTTCAATTGCGTGGGGGAAACTTCTGCATTTTGGACCGTACTTTATAGTTTTTTTAGACTCAGATTTAACACATACACACTAACTCAATGTCATTTTATTTATAGCATTCATTCCCTATGAAAAAAAAGGATTTCCAGAATTCTGTAATGACTTTTTGAAAATTATTCTGACCTTTCCCAAGTGGATTCCTCCATTTTGTGATAGTTTCTGAGTCATACAACACGACTAATAAAATTTTGGCTGATATAGCTCAGATTAAGATTCAAACAGCGAAAGATTCTCTGGCTTGAAAATTAGTGGTTTCTTGTTGCAAACTTTACTGGCACTTTTTGTCCTGTTTTTTTTTATGACCTCAAATAAACCTCACCCCACAGTCTGCTTCCCTCTGGCATTTCACACCCTCTGAGCTCCTCTGTGTCTTCCCTTTTAGGAATTTTATTTGCCAAATGCTTCCCCCTCCGCAAACTTGAAGTCAATTCACTGTCCCCACCCTCACCCCTTCAAAACTGAGTGAAAAAGGCTGATTTCTGGATGCTGCCAGTTTTTGCCTGTTGCCCTTCATCATCCTGCAATGAAGCGCAAGCAGGACAAAGGACATGCCTAGATAAATTTTAAAAAATAGATTTCAGTGACAAGGCCTGCATTTTGCTTCCTAGACAGGATGGATTTTGCTCAGCAGCCACCCACGTTCCAGCACCTGAAGGCAGGGCTGAGGTGGCTGACACCCCAGAGACTCCACACCCTGCTGCTCCGGCTCCTCCCGCCTCGCCGCCCGTTTTGGGGCAGATTTTTGCCAGAAAACCCCGTTTCTGACCACCTGCGTGACCTGCAGCCGCCGCCCCGGCTCTCAGGTGGGCCGCATCACCCGGGGCCACATAAGCAGGGCGAGAGGACAGAGAAGCTCCCCAGGGCCTGGCACGGAACGAAGAAGGTAAGCGGTC
>VXBO01002530.1:316148-326659 GCA_013400135.1 Rhinoptilus africanus | reverse complement strand
GGGAGGTGTCCCTGCCCAGGGCAGGGGGTGGAACTAGGTGGTCTTTTAGGTCCCTTCCAACCCAAACCATTCTATGACTAATCTTACAGCCTAACCTGTGATAAGCACATGTTTGCTGCTTGGTATCTATATTCGGTGACACTTGCAGGCCTCAGGAGAAGAAATATCCCTATTTTGGTGCCAGGGCCTTTGCTGCCAGAGCAGGCAGTAAGCCCACGTGCTGGTTGGTAACCATTCTCACAGGGTAATGCTGGCTGTAAAGCTGGTAGTGAGCTGCTGTGGGCACTGCTCCTGCCCAAGACAGCTCTGCGAAGCCCTTCCTTTGCTCAGGGGAAGCAGTTCTGTGGCTGCTTTGGAAGCCCAGACGCTCATAAAAGCATCTTGGCTTCCATTGGGCTGCTGATGGAGCAGTGCAAGGGGTGAATAGATGGCAGCACCCTGCCTTCTGCCAGCAGCCTATCGTCAGACCAGATTAGCATGAAACCGCACTAAAATAATGCATGTCAAATTGATGTCGACATACAAAGGTCCTGTTGCTGTTGATGTAAAAGCTAAGCTCTGCAACTGTTTGTAAAATAAGTATGATATTGTAACTGCACACAGTTTTTTAAAACACAGTGAATGTAAAAGATGGTTTATTTTTTTGCCCCCAATTCCCAAATAAACCTGTTACTGAGTTGTATCTTATTTTGTGTGAAGTGTAGCTCTTATCAAATGGTAATATGCAGTCTCTACAGAATTTCAAAGAGGAAAGTCTTCCATTATAAACTGGGACATAACATTGAGTTTAGGAATTACTGTCACGGCCTAACTCTTGAGTCGAGGCTTGTGCTCCCCTTGCACAGAAGACGAGGGTTATCTTCTGGAGGGGTCTGTTTGGATGACAGGGTTGCCTTGTGAACCTGATGGAGATTTTGACCTCTAAGCCCTGCCTGTCTCCCTAATGCACGGGGGACCAGAACTGGCAGTGTAGGAGCTCTCCCTGCCTGAACTGCCTCTGTGGCCTTTGGTCTCCCTCGCTTGCATGGAAATGCAGCTCAAGTGGAGCCATGATTGGGGATCTCCTGGTGCATTATGATGTCTCTGTGCCCTGTGCTGTGGAAGCCCACAGAAGGTGTCATGAGCCAAAAGTCTCCAGCTGCTCTGTTTCCTCACCTTGAGCATGAACACCTATTTGCAAGGGTTTCCGTATGGTCTCTGCAGGAAGAAGTGCGCAGAGTCAATGTGCCTTTATGCCTGCCTCTAGCGTCAAGACCTGAAGGGTTAGTGAACACGGTGACAACCTGTTTCTGATTTTTAGGCTACCGCTTGCCTCGGAAGAGAAACAGATACCACAGAATATTTTATTTTAAACCCAAGTTATTTCTTCAGGTCTGAATTTTGGGTTGCAACTTTTGCCTTCTTCAGCAGGTCCCTATTTCTGGCCTGATTCATCTTTTTAGTTCTGTAGTGTGTGTTTGACAGCTATGGTGGTTGTATATCTTATTGTCTCTGGGTTAAAAATCCCACCTGTGTAATACAGAATACTTCTGTCTAAAACCATCCAGGTATGTGAAATTTACCAAGTTGCTTATTTGTTTTGCTGTGAATGTCAGTCTATGACGTAATTTCTCCAAATAAAAAGTTTTGTTAGCTTTGTTTTCAGACAGAAGTGTACCAAATCTGGGCAATTCTACCAAAAGCCTCAAGCTTCAGAGGGAAAAAAGATGTAGCCATGTGAGCTTGCAAGGTGGCTTTAGCAATTCCTATCTGCATTCTGATCCATGACAAGTTAATTACACCAATTACACCAGCAACTGAACAGAAGCTCTATAGGAAACTGTTGTAGTTATATTGCAACTTGTGTTACCGTGACTACTTTATCTCTTGATAACTCTGTAATTAACTTGTCACCACTGTTTAATGCTTAACGTATGTAGAGAATCAGTTAATGGCATCACTAAAGGGATAGTAGCCTGAAGGAGAAGCTCATGCCCTTTGGGAAGGTTATCGGGGTTTCCTTGAATGGCTAATTTAAGGACTTGTGCAGAAAAAGTATTAAGTTTGTTATGGGAAGTGTGGATAAGATGGAAAGGCTGCACTAGAGAAATTCTGTTTAAACTGACTTTGGTGACAGGGGGAACTGGCAGAAGAAACAGTACTGCAAAAAGCCGAAGGAGAACATATCAAAGACATGGATAACTGTTCTTGTAGTGTTCTTTTCCCATGCAGTTGGGGTTCTGGAGGAGCAAGAGCAACTGAGTTTATGAATTAAACCTCGGCATGCTGGCTGCTGTACCAACTCGTGCTCTAACTAGTGCGTAATTCCCTTGTGAGCCCTGTCCTCCATCTCTCATACCAAGGTGACATCCTCACTCGTGGTCACCAAAAGTTGGTTTCAGCAGTGATGATTGTTCTGGTGTTGGTGCTGTAAGAGCTTTGTAGGAACAAACTGTAGGTCCTGATTTGTTGAGGTGTTTAACATCAGCCTCATGACTAGTGAGCTCTTCTGCCTGGGATGCAGCTGACCTAAATTAAACTTATTTTCTGCAAAGGCAGTGAGGCAAAAAAAGCCTCACTGCTTGTGATAGTTGTTAACATCTCTCATTTTGTATTTCACAGAACAATATGTTAAATTCTGAATGTGTGAAACTTCTAAATACATCCTGAAGGCATTAGTACTCAGTCTGACGCTTTTAAAGGCTTCCTGTGTTAGAATAATTTCCTGTTTGTAACTCAAGTGAAGTCAGCAAGTGCCTAACCCGGCCTGTATTGCCCCTTCCCAGAAGTTGTTGGGTGAAGCTGAATACACATCCCACCAATCGCATAACTCGTAAAAGCGAGCGCTTGTTAAATCTATTTGTTTTTATTATGGACATCGATCTGCCAGTCGCAATAATGCATTTATGGACATTTTTCTGCAAGCGCAGCGCTGGTGGCAGTTTTTACTGACAAATTGAGTCATATGGACAGTAGTTCAAAATACGCTTACTTTATTGACGGATTGTGCAATTCTCTAGTTTACCGAGTGTTCATAAGATATCTGGACTGGTGAAGAGAATGTAACTAATGGGAAAATGTAGGACAAAGTTTTAATTTCAGGAGGCTTGAAATCTTTTCGGTAGTGACAGGTTTCAGCATATCTCTTGGCTCATTTTACAAACTTTAACTTCTTCATTAAGGCCATAATTAAAAAGCAAAAGGCCTGGTTTCACGTTCTTTCTGCAGACTTCTAGTTCTCGAGTTTCTTACCCTTCCTGGTAGCTGTGAAGGTTGCCATTTTACAGATCTGGGCTGGCAAGGGGTTTGGTTGCACTAATTTATCTGAAGGTATAATGAGCAAAACCTTCTTGACGCCAGAAAAAAAATCCTGTGTTAAATTTTATCTTCTGTAAAGCTAACATTATCACCCAGCACAGGTGCGTTTGGGACAGCATTAAGTTAAATAGACAGCTGGAGGAACAACCAAACTATAAAACCAGACCAAACCTGTATTGAAGTATTTTCCAGAAATACAAAATGAAATTTTAAAATTGATACACTTGTGTGGTCCAGACTAGTGTTTAAAAAGTCAAATATGCTTGAATGTCAATAAAGCTTGTGTGGCTTTGGAGTTTTATGGAAGTTGCGTAATTGTGAACATTTTTCTTTGGAAATATGTCACTGTTCTGATGCTTTTTGCTAATCCTTTTTCAAATTTACTATTCTATATCAGCGGAGCAAAAGCACCCTGTCCTGATGTCTGTCAGGACTATGCTATCTATTTTGATTTAGATTGTACTGAATTAAATGGTATAAATCATTTCAGGTATCTTTTCAAGACATTTGTAAAACTTGGATGTGCAGCTGAAATTCTCCCCAACGCAGTGGAGGTTCTGAAGGTCACTTAAAACACATCTGAACAAGTCACCTTTAATCTCAAGGAGGGAGAGGGGAGTTCGTTGATACAAAGGTTCTGACTTCCCCTCTGCTTTCCAAGTGGAATAGTAGTAAAATAGTGACACTGTTAGAGGGCCTGTGGTCTGGAGCAGCTTGGCCAAGGGGGAGAGTTATTCTTTTATAATCCTGCCTCTCTCAAAGTGAGCTGACGGCATCCAGAGAAGCAACAGGTGTTGGCTCAGATCGCGCCGTGTTCGCTACCCAGCGCATAGCTGAGCTGTGGCTCTTGGAAAAGGCAGCTGGGGGTGCTGCGTTTGGGCTCAGAAACTGGCTTTTATTTTACATTCTGAAATCCCTCTTCTGACTCAGGAAGTTTGAATCCCATTTTTTTTGGCAGGCCTGGTGGTATACTGGTAAAAATCACTGTATGCTTGGCCGTGCTTTTCTAGTAGCTCAACAGCTACGTGCTGTTGAAGATGGGGTGCTGAGGTGGGCTTTTGGTCTTACCTGATGGCTGCGTTTTCAGGTTTTAATTATTATTCCAATGCCACTTTTTGATGCATTATGATCAGATTAATGAAATCAATATTTTAGTAAAGTAGTATATACTAGCGGCATAGCCCACGGAAGTCAGATTTGCTTTGTTTTCTGAATCATGTCATCTACATGCTCTAAGTGCAAATTTAACTCCCTCCAGGTAACTCTGCATTAGCAGATAGCAAGTATTAGTGCTGTCTTGTCAATCTTGCTGTTGCATAATCATCATTCACTAATATTTAAATTACCTGACTGGTTTAGATCAGTTAGCACAATGCAAACAATAACGTTACCTTTGGTTGTTTGTATGTTCAAGTATGCAGAAGGTCTGCTAATTAGTTAAACTTTTTAATAACCACCTAAAGTATACTTAAGGCCCTGTAAAGAGTTTTCTTTTTGTTTGTTTCACATATAAAAAGCACAAGATGGAATGTACAGCACCTAAAAATACAGACGAAATGCGCAGCCTTGCTTTGGCAGCAGCGGGCTGGCTGTGTTGATGGTACATTTTTAGATTGGCAGCATTGTCCTGGAGAAACAATTCACACAATTTTCCCTTCATCTTGCTCCATTGAAGTTGTGTACGATCAGATCTAACGTGGTGGGAAGGGCGGGGAGAAAAGGGAAATCCCTTGCACAATCTCCTGTTGACACCACAAATACCTCTGGTTGTTTTCTGACTTTAGTCCATGAAATACCAAAAATTTTGGTTGGTTGACTGAGAAATGAGATTGACTCTATTCAAACGGGACACAGTTTTTCTTTCTTTCTTTCTTTTTTTTTTTTTTTTTTTTTCCTCCTCGAAGTTGAAGTGATTCAATCGGTTTTGAATCCTACTTACTGGGGGTGGGTCGTCAGCTCCTTTGAGCTTGAGGCTCAGGTGGCTGGAGGAAGGCTTCACTTTAAGGACAGGCTGGGTCTCCAACCAGTGTTGTGCTTTCAGAAAGTGGAACTGAGACCCAACAAGGCAAAGAGCTTAGTCTGAGGGGCACTTTTAATAAATACTTGTGGAGGTTTTTTTAAATAGAGCAATGGTACTTTTTTGTTTTCACTAATTACATAAGTTGCATATTAGTGAGTGCACATTGTTTTATGTTACTGGTAATATGTACAGCCTGGATTTGAATGCTTTTCAGTTGTCTTTTTGTGCAGCAATATTTGATTCCATAGTGAGAGTTTCTAAGAATATGATTAACCCTGTGGGTCATCTTATAATGTAATTATTAATGATTGATTCTGTTTATCCTTGAAATCAATAGGAGAAGCAATATGGTTTGGCATATATTTGGGGTTGATTTCTAACATTCAGTAAACATGATCTTGTGACAAGACTAGTATTGGTTTATTACCCAGAACATGTTTGATGAATCTGAAGTGTGTAATTAGTTTTATATAATGATGGTGATATGTGGTGGTTTTTACATGACTTATGTTAATATGGCCAATAGTGTTAACATCTCCTGCCACTAATAGTTAGGGTGGGGATGTATAGTAATTGATCTTCCTGGGAGTGCTGTAATGTAAAAACAATTCAGGCTGTTTGAAGTATATTTTACAAGTGTGCATTGGGCCTTTGGGATGTTATACTGAAAAACCCAATTGTACAGTTACCATGGGAACTCAATTAGAATAGATTGCTTGAGTTTTTTTCAGTCTTTCATCTTGACCAAAAATCTAATGTACTTTAAATGTTTTCATATGGAATTTTATTCATATACTGACTTGATATAATAGCTGTTTTTAAATTTTAGTACTGAAACCAGAGACTATTATGTTCTGCAGATCCTGAGGACTTGTCTTTCAAGGAGAATCTTCCTTTAGTGTTTAGAAGTTGATGAACTGAGAAAAATATTTTTTATGAATCTAAGAGTTCTTACCGTAGTGCTGCTGTCGCATCTACTTTTCAGGCTGCGGTCCAGTGAAAGTAAACAGGAAAGTATCTCAAAACCCAAGGACTTCTGTTCTAGACTGTCAACAAAGTACGGCTGAGATTTTTCATGGATCTGATTTTTGATGTGACCTCTGACTTTTCATTAGATTTTTGGTCTGTTGACATACTCGAGGGTTGGGAATGCTCACAGGGTGGGTCTGTGATGTGTTAGGTTCCTGCACCATCTCATCTCCTCCTGTGCCGGAGCTCCTATTCAGCACCTGAGGGCAGTTCTGTATCTTCCAGGCGTCTTCTGCTGCCTGGTTGCTCATCAGCATAGCTTCGGCTTCAGCCTCAGCACAGCTTTTGGGGTGGGAACAGAAGTTCTGGGGAAATTGAGCACATCTTGATTGAAAGGTCAAGGGCAGCTGAGGCAGGAGCTGTGATCTTGCAGCTCAGGTGTGAGGCAGGAGCTCAGAGAAGATGGGCTTCATTGATCTGAGTCAGGCAGCTCTGAGCTAGTGACGATGGGGACAAATTACCTTCATTTTTTTCCTCTTTTGTGCTTGTTACTTGATCCTTTCAGTTTCTCCTACTCTCTGCAAAAGTAGGAGGAAATTGTCCATTTTGGTGAAAGGGCTATTGGCAATAAGGTTTCAGTCCTTTAAGATGTATCCAGTGATTTTGGTGTCTCAGTTTCTGGAAGGTGATCCAGAATGAGGTATTGCGATTGAATTTGCTCAGTGGCAATTCCTGTGCCATTCAGAAGAGGTATTGGGTTCTTGCCTTCACAATCAGCCTTAGGAGAACCCTTCAGCTCAGTGTGAAAAGAAGTTAGTAGTGCGTATATTGGCCTTTTTCAACAGGACAGCTTCTGCAAGGTTGAGATGCATTTTGGAGTGATGGTTTGGACTTTGGTAGCCCTCTGACTTATAGCAGTGGTCTTGTATGGTTTTCCCTATCTAGCTGTAGGTAGTCTTCTAACCACCTTAGCCTTGGGCATTACTGGCTTTGCCCAGGTTACCTGTCATCAGAAGAAAGCCATTCTGGACCAGCAGATGCTTGCGCTCAACCTGGGGCAGAAATAGGTCATGAACATGAATCAATCTCTGGCTCTCCTTAGGCACTGTGCAGCCTTTTGGTTAATTTGTCCTTCTCAGCCCCCAGCCTCACCAAGGTCGTGCTTGTGAGGTGGTAGCTAGTCCTTTTGTCAGAATCCTTTCTCTTAAAGCTGGAACCCATATCCTATTCTCCTCGAAGTCTAATCTCCTCAAAGCTGGGCTTAGTTTCTCCACCAGGCATTGCATCTCTTGGGAGCTGTATGTGCTTGCACTCAAAGTCAGTGTGTGTTCCCTGGTTCAGCAGGTCAAAATAGCATTTGTGAAGACTTTAGCAAACGCAGATGGGCATAAAGTTCTCCTATGCTGTAGGAGAAGCTGGATAACTTTACTTATGGAAACAAGTCTCGTTGAAGACTGTTACACTGAGGAAGTGTCAAGGAGAAATGCATAAAACTATTGAAGAAATTTTTGGTGACTGATCTGGATTTACTCCTGAGCTCTGTGTGGATTGCACTTAAAAGTATGTGAGCAAAAGTATCCTTATAGAGGTGCTGCAGAGATTTTTAGATACGCATTAATGCATCGTGTGGAACCTGGCTAGCAATTAAACTGCTGTCGTCACCACAAATTAGATGCTGTCTAAAAAAAACAACTTGAAATTTAACTTGATTTTGGCATTTGGCTGAGTTTCTTTCATGAACAGGGAGAGAAACTTTGTTGCAAGGAAATACAAAACAAAACTTTGTTATGAAAAGGGATATTTCCTGACCGGCTTTGTCTCGGAGATGTCTGCCGGTCTCTGAGCTCCTTCATGGCTGTCCCCAGCCATCTCAGCAGCTGCTCGGCTCCTTGGCCTCCTGGGGATGCGTAGCAAAGGCAGAGGCCAAACGCATACTCCTGGGTATCTCTGCGTAACGTGAGCTTAAATCAGGGCATTTACACACTGCTCTTCTCTTTGGCCTTTGGTGCAGGGTTGAAGCGAGCTTCTAGATAAATCTGCTTTTTGAGGCCGATATTCTAGCTTTACCCTTCAGAAAAACCTGAAAAAGCTGAGTGTTGCTACGCGCCTTGAAAATCAAAGCTCTGAAATGACAAGGAAATAAATTGCTATTTTATTTTTAGCTCTGTCACGGATATTTTAAGTAATATTATTAGATAGCTCATCTGCCTGACTTAGTCACGTTTGCAGATGGGAATGAGTGATCTTTGCAGTGCCTACCTTGCAAGGGTATGATTGCTAGTATATTTAAAACACTAATTATTCAGGATTTTAATTTTAAACTCTTAAAATAATTGAGATGTAATATTAGGATCAAATATTACTGTTTTCTTGTAAGTAGTTTGGAAGTGACTGTAATTTCTGCCACTGCTTTGGACTTCAAGGCTTGATGTGTTTGAGAGGACTTGGAAAGCCTCAGATATTCATATGATTTCTTTTAAGAGGTTTGTCATTTCTTAAGCAGATAGTTATCTTCTCCCGTGGAGCAGGGACAACCCTGACTTCAGAAAATCACAAGATTTCCATTGTGAGTCAGGACTCTGAAGCCGAGCTTTGGCAGAGTCTCCCTGATTTTCCAAAATGTGATCTTTTGTAGCACATCTTTGCAAAGATGTGGTGATCTTCGCTAATTAGCAGTGAGAAGAAAATAAAAGGGGGGGAACTAAGTAAATGCTAAGGAAATAGCAATCGTCCTTTATTTCAAAGGGGAAAGCAGAGAGGAACCTGTTGTATTTTTTTGTTAATGATATATAAATAATTACAGTGTTTAGAATTACAATAATTGAAGTTAACATTTCTTAGTGTTTTGCAATTGCCCAGAATATAACTAAGAAGGTCACTTGCCTTTATGCCTTAAAATGTATTACTTCCTAAATCACAAAAGGCTGTATTTTTTACTAAGTAACTCAGAAGTGCATTACTACCCATACAAATATTTCTTAAATTAATACTGTATCTTTTAAGGCATTCTCATTCAAAATATCAGAGTTGTGTAGTGCTTGTTACGGAAGAAATCTTCAATGTGCTGTTTGTTGATCTCTGTTGTTGATCTCCTAACAAGTGGTAGATTACCTAATGGACATTGAAATTCCTGGTTGCTTGTAAAAAAAAAAAGGAAATCAAATGCCCTTTTGAAATTATGTGTACTGAAACCTAGAACTGATTTTAAAAAATGGTATAGAGTTGGTTAAAAGAGAAATGACCCTACTGGCATACAATTCTTCCTGTGGAATTCAAATTAAATCTCAATCTAACTGAGAATTTTTTTTCCTTACAGGTAGAGACCTTTCATCCACCATGGCATCGAGGCTTGTTCCAAAAGTAAGTTTCTAGTGAAATACTCTTGCGTTTAGGTGTACATTGAAAGGCCAGCATTACAAAAGAGTTCACGTAACATAGTTTGTTTTTTCCCCAGTGTCCAGCAGTCAGTATTAAGAATCCAGTTGACAAGATTGATGCTGCATTGTAAATCTCTGTAGCTCTGTCATGGTTGGTAACAGGCATCAGTGGACCTTTCCCCATCACGTATCCATCTTCCACAGAGCATAAACTAACAGGACAATGCTGTATTTTCTGTTACAAGTTAGCTGCTTCCATTTCCTAATAAATACCTCATTTATTGGAAACCAAACAGGCTTAATTATGAGGCTTCGTGCTTCAATGAGGTAAGTGTAGGGCAGTAACTTTAAAGTAAGAAAAACCCCTCTGTTTATCAAGAAATACAGAACAATTTACCTTGCTGAAAGGCACCAACACATTTTTAGTCAATAACCATATTTTTCAAATAATTAAAATGAACTTTGAAGATATGAATACATTTTTTTTTCAGTGGAATAACTGTTTTTGTAACATTAGTAATGTTCCTCTAGGAAAGTATTTCTAATACAATCAAACTTGCATGTCTAACTATTCCTGCTGGCAACTTCTATCACTCTTAAAAATGTCTTAATAGTGGCATCACTTGTGATTTTAATCTGTTTAATATAATGTGGCTTAGAAAAGTCGTATTTTGCCATATTCTATGTCTACCCCTGTGTAGAAGATTTTATTTCTCTTTTCCATGAAATAAATTTATTTTTTAAAATGGAATGGTAGAGGAAGACATTCAGGAAAATAAATTCTTCCTTCGCTTTTTTCCTATTAAACTATTCTATTAAATTTACTATTAATTAATTAATTAAATTAA
>VXBO01002530.1:259821-315064 GCA_013400135.1 Rhinoptilus africanus | reverse complement strand
TTAATTAAATTAATTAAATTAATTAATTAAATTTACTATTAATATAATTAACTATTAATTCTATTAAATTTCTATTATTGGTTACATTTATGTATTTTCCACTTGCAAAATCTTTTAGCAGGTACCTGGAATAATGTCAGAGAAATATTTGGTTATCTTCTGCACAACTGGACATGGTAGGGGGGGATGACTGGTTCTCTCTCATTCAAAGCTAGGTGTGATATAGCTGGCAAGAGACATGAAACTAATAATTTATTATCTAACCTTTTCATTTCTCCCACTCTCGCTTCTAGTTGAAAGGTGCAGCATTAGCTGTTAGGGGAGTTTTCCCCGTTTGGTATGTGGGAAGGCAGAAGGTTTAAGGTAAAAGACATGACCTGTGGCAGCCCTGTCTGCTGTGAGGAGTGGGGCTCTGAGCAGACACAGCCCAGGCTCCTCTGCCATCTCCTACCACTGCCCCATTCTGTGTGAATATTAAATACGTGTTTTGTGGAGCTTCTGTTTCTTTAGAATGATGATATTGATAACGTGTGATTAGTTTACAGTTTTACTTTGCGCATAGCCACACGTTGGTGTGACACACAATGCACGTCTGGCGTATCGTTTTTGCAGAAATCAGTTATCACCGACATAACGTGCTGAACAGTTTTTGAGCAGGTTGCTGAAAAATGGGTGCTGAAAGCAGCCAGACTTGGGCATTTTCCACAATTGTATTTGTCTCCCACTTGATCCCTGATCCTGCAGCCTTGTGGCGGTGACCAAAGATGTGTGTTGGGTTTGTGTGGAAGAGGCTCGGCATGTGTCAGGAATGGGGCTGTGGTTGGGGTTTGTACTGTTTGTAGGACGATGTGGCGATTTTTCTGTTTCATGAATAAATTAATTCTAAAGGTAATTCTGTTCCTCTCTGGATTTCTTGTACTTACTGAATTTAAACTTAGTAAACAGGTTTGTGTACTAACTGTAATGCTTTGCAATATGTTAATACAGTGAAATGCTTGTCCTGAACCAAACCGAGATTGATAACGATAGGAAAATTCAGATGTGCATGCCAAGACTATAATCTTGTATTTTTGTGCAAGTCTTTTTGACACCTATCTTTGGTGTGTATTTATTTTCCTGTAGATGTATTTGTATTTTTAGTGGATTCCTAATACAGTTTGCTGCTTCATTTGTTTAAAGCTGTTCTACTCATTTTAAATGTTTCAATGAAATTCCTTCCTTGAAGACAATTCAGATTCCTGACTCTCCTTCAGCTTAAAAAGGAGCACTATTAATGGTTTTGTTCATATTGCTTAGATTTATTTTGTTATTATTCTCCAGCTCCTACTCTTCAGGTATAGCTATTTTGGTATTATAAAGAATGATGGATTATATGGGAAAGTTTCTTTTGAAGCACTCCTGATATTGTGCAATGCACTTGGGGGTCAGCTACACTTGACTGATGCATGATTTATCCGATGTCCCTGCCACTTTCTGAGATAAAGCTGCTATTTTATCAAAAATGCCAGCAAGTGTGATTTAGAATTTATACACCTCCTTTTTCAAATAATTGTTCTGATTACTTTCTGGCACAGCAATAAAATGATAAAGGTAATTGCACACAAATGTGAGATAGCACCAAAATACAATAAAATTAACCTGAATTAGCTTGACTTGTCGATGAGAAGTATTTATGAAATGTATTTTTGCAATAAGGGAGACTGATATTATAGCTGGAAGGTGAGTTATTGCCTTAATGTAATACTGTTTGAAATTTAAAAAAGAGACTGTTACAGTTGAGGGTGATTGTGCCTTTGAAATTAAGTTGAAGTGATTCTTATAATTGGCAGCAATAATGCATTGTGAAGGTAATATCTTTTATTGTGTTATGCCTAGTTGCATTATCTTTTATTTAGCTGGTCCTGACTTCAGCTCTGCAGAGAACGAAAGAAGGAGCAGATCAAGAATGTTGTGGATTTAGGTGATAAAAATTTGAAACGTTACCTAATACTGAAGTCATTGTTCTGCTAGATTTTTTCATTTTTGGCCCCTTTTTGGTTTCCCTGAACCTGATATGTGTCTCATTTGATTAAACTTCCATCTCTTTTTTCCCTTGTATTAGAGTAGTTGTCATACATTTACATGCACAGCTGAACCCTGTAACAGCAGTGCACTTCAGCCTTGCTGTACATATGTATGCGTGCACATACACCAGGTGGTGAGGTTGGCAGTTAAATTTTGTATTTCTCACTGTCTCAAAGTATAAACTTCTCTTATTAAAAAGTATATACGCACTTTTCCAGCAAGCACTTCAGGGATAATAAGCTCTTCAGTGGTAACTAAGGAGTAGATCTTAAAATGTTGACTAATAATCTTGAGTTAATTTTTTGAAGTGATGAACACTTCTGGAAAATCCAAACAGCTGTGTTGTCTTGTTTTCCTTTGTGAGAGACTTGTTAAAACTCAAACCAGTAACAACTAGATACTAATTTTGGGGACTCTAATTCTTAGAGACCACATTCATCACCTTTGGTTCTTTAGCATGGTATTTGTTTCTTTAATTGTTTGGTGACAAGTTCCTTAAGAATGAGTTAATGTTTTATTATGTTTTAGTGTTTTATTATGTGTGATTACATGCTGAACAAAGTCTAACCTAGCTTTGTAGTGCACTGTGCTTCTAACTGAATCTTCTGGCATATGATTTGCAGTCTAAAAATAAAGGGGCGCTTAATGCATTTGTGGGTCATCACTAAGGCAAGAATGACAGCGTGCTTCCACATCCTATGGTAGATACGCCAAGCGATGTTGCTTCCTAACACCAAGGAAGGTAGACAATTATGACTTCTGTCTTTCCTGTTGGTGGTATAGTTTGATTATTACAGAAATATCTAACCATGTCCTGCCTGGTTTTTCCTGTTCTTGACACTCCCTTTCTTGTCTAGTTCTGCTCCAATTAATTATATTATCTCTAGGCAGCCCACCGTTTCAAATGAGATATCCTAAAGTGGGTGTATGTGAGCTTGTCAGGCTGTTTCATTTCCGTTTTTTTCCTGGGCATTGAGGTGCATCCTGGGGCTGGCAGGACCCAGTCCTGCAACCTTGATGCTGACCCTCCACAACCATTAATTTGTATAGCTTATTAACACCACACTTTCTAATGGAATTTTATTTGTGTGCTACATGCAAGCATTTGAATTCTTTCAAAATGTTCATCTCAGCTTCATGTTAATGATATAAAATGATGACATAAATATTCTACAGTATGTGTGGTTTAAGTGGCTTTGTGGCCGCAGTGGTGGCTGCTGCACTTGCATGGCAATGAATTTTCTTATAGAATCATAGAATGATTTAGGTTGGAAAAGATCTTTCAGATTGAGTCCAACCATTAACCCAACACTGCCAAGTTATCACGAACCCATGTCCCTCAGCTCCACGTCTACCCATCTTCTAAATCCCCCCAGGGGTGGCAAATCCACCACTTCCCTGGGCAGCCTGTTCCAATACTTGACAAACCTTTATATAAGTAAAAGCTGGGGGAAGGTACAAAATGTGTTTTCTTGGTTTTGGAGAGGTACTGGTGGAAACTGTGTGTCTGAATTCCTGTTTAAACAATCCACTGGGGTCTTGTGTTTAAGGATCTATTGCTACTCATGTCTCAAATCAAAGCTTGGCATGTGGGCTATAGATGAAGTAGGAAAATGCACTTCTTGAATGCAGCCTGGAATGCAGTAATAACCTACCTGCCTCTTGTAATGGAGAACAGAGTTGTTTTATTACAATTAAAATACCATCCTTTAAGTAAAATGAAGAAGTTTGAGGTATCCCTGGTAAGTATGCTGGGAATTTGCCATTTGACAAACCAGGATTACTCCTGTCTGCCAAAGCAAGAGACTGAAGACGAAGCCAAAGAGCCAGAGGCTACCACTGCTTGGAAATACACTTTTATAGCTTGGCATTTCAGGGTCTTTTGATTCCCATCCAAAGAGGATTAGTAGTGTAATATGATGGGACAACAGAAACTTGCTTTTGTTGTCTTTGATTCTTTAATAAAGAATTATGCGTTTGATCTTGTCAAATACTTTTAAAATGCCGTGGAAAGCAAATGTTGCTCTCCATATGTGGACGTGTGTCCCTTCAGCTTCTCAGGAGCTTCTGTGAAGTGGACCTTTTGATGAGTGAAGATGGGGACTGATTTTTAGTGGCTGATGCACCAGTGTGTATTGTATATGTTCAAAATACACAATTTAATTCTGTACCTTCACAGTTTTTATGGGATTAGTTCTTTGGAAGGTAAAGAAATTGTTGTATGACCCCGTCTAACCCTGGATTTGCTTAGAGTCTGACATTTCTTGGCTGGGCCGGATTTGGAAAGGAAATAAGAGTAAGTTTGGTTTTCACACCCTCTGAAGTTGCAGGCTTGGCTTAACCAGGGTTAGATTTATTTAGGGAAGCATTGGATATATAGTAGAGTACTGGCGAGGATCCAGGCTGCTGTATTTCATAATGAGAACTGAATGTTTTAATTGTTTTAGAGTAAGAAATCACATGCTAATGGCATAAATACAATATGCCAGCCAGAGGGTAGAAATACAATGCACAGGAATGCAGGAGATCGTGGAGATGCTGGGAGGGCTGGAGCCCCTCTGCTGTGGGACAGGCTGAGAGAGCTGGGGGGGTTCAGCCGGGAGAAGAGAAGGCTCCGGGGAGACCTTGGAGCCCCTTCCAGTCCCTAAAGGGGCTCCAGGAAAGCTGGGGAGGGACTCTGGATCAGGGAGGGGAGCCATAGGACAAGGGGGAATGGTTTTAAACTGAAAGAGGGGAGATTTAGATGATGTGTGGAGAAGAAATTTTGCTGTGCGGGTGGTGAGCCCCTGGCCCAGGCTGCCCAGAGAAGCTGTGGCTGCCCCATCCCTGGAGGGGTTCAAGGCCAGGTTGGACTGAGCTTGGAACAACCTGGTCTGGTGGGAGGTGTCCCTGCCCAGGGCAGGGGGTGGCACTGGATGAGTTTTAAGGTCCCTTCCAACCCAAACCGTTCTGTGATTCTACGATCAGTAGTTGTGGTGACTGAAGAGCAGTGTGGTGGGGTCCCTGGGAGCCTGCTGCTGGCCCTCACCTGCTGTGGTGCTTCTGCAGGGACGAGGGCTTAGAAAGACTCTTCTTCCCAAGCCATGGGGACACTGGTCTGGTGTGAGCACTATGGGAAGGTCTTTGTAGGGGTGAGGTTGGCGAATTGTGTTTTGGGGAGTCACTCATTTTTTCTGAGCACTGGGGATGGCAGAAGCAAGACTGGGAGCTAGTGGTGGTGGTGGCTTGCCAGCGAGGTGCAGAACAGGCTTCCAGCAAAAGGCTACTGGAGGGTTGGGATTGGCTTTACCCCAGGAAAGGGCCAGTTCAGCAGCACTTAACATGGCACAAGAGAAAATGTGCCCGTTTAATGCAGTATATTTCAGTGCAGGTTTTGTTTAAAAGCCTTGTCTGGATTACAGTCCTGTTCTTCAGCTGTGGAGGTGTTTATTACTGTTGCAGCATGGACAAAAATATGTGGACCTGGTATATGGTGCGTTATTCTGGCAAGCTAAAAGTTTGCTTTGGATGCTGTGGGAAAGAAATACACACAGTATATAGATGGTTTCTGTGGGATGTGTAGAGGGAGGAAGTGGCTTATGTCCAGGTGGGTGGTGACGAAGACTAGATCCCAAGAACCTGATGCAGTATATAAAAGACTTGTATTTTAAAACATCAAAGGAAATTTTATCTGTTACTTTGCTTGTTAGCAGATTATATTGACAGAATTAAACCTGATTAGCTATCATGATGGTGGGTTTGTTTCAAGACTTTCTTCTTGAATTTAGCAACGCGTGCAACGCAGTTTTTTTTCTCTTCCTCAAAATTTAACTTTTGTCTTAATTTAGAAACTGGGGGACACTTGGCTTTCCTTGTACTAACAGATTTCCATATATTTGAAGGATGCTATGTATGATGTTCAAGTGTAATGATACTGGACATGTGTGTTGTTTAGAAATTCTTTTTTTATGAAGTAATGAGTGCTGTTGGTAGGGCTACCTGTGAGCATGGGTGGCAGAGGGCAGCAGGAGCCTTCTCTTCTTTTGTTAGACCAGGGGGAGCCCCACCCTGGCCCCCAGGACAGCTTTCTCACAGCTTCAGCAGTCCAGGTGAAGATGCCAAACCTGTAGGGACCTGTTTGGATCCCTTATAGCTTTAGAGTTCACTCTATTATGTTCAGTTGGAAATCTTTGGCCTCTTTTTTTTTTTTTTTTTCCAAGAGAAGGGAACAGCTTTTCTAAAAGTTTATGGTTTTGCTTTGGAAGAAATCAAATGTTTCATAATAAATGAAAAGAAGAAACAAATGTTTCTCATTCTGTATAACTTTTATGCCAGTACATTAAAGTATTTCTGGGTATGAAACTTCTGTTCTTTCATCCCTGCACAAAAATTTTGTAGTACATAAATTCTTTTTCCTCTTGAAACAGTAGCAGCCACTTTTTGTTTGGAAGATGAAAATATAGATGATTAATCAAGATATTAATAGGAGTAGTCTTTTAGACTTGTGTTTTGATTGCATGCTGATTGCATGCATCTTGTGTTTTTCCCAGTCCTTAAATTTTTCTCCGCTTTAAAACCCTGAGCGTAAGAAATGGCTTTCTCATCTAAGACTATGCAGAAGGTTGGAAAATTACCCTCCACGTTGAAGTATATGTGCACAAATGCATTACCTTTACTATTAATATCTTCCCGTATTCTTAACATACAATGGATTGTTTCCTTTTAAATAAACATGCAGAAACCAGTAAAACAAATACAGGAAGTTTTAAACTATTAAGGAGATGTTGAGAGAACTGTAATTCAATGAAAACACTGGATGAGGGGACCCCTGGCATGTGTAGGCTCACCAGCAGCCATGCCAGCCAAGGGGCCATGGTCAGCCCCTGTATTTGTCTCTGCAGTGGTGGCAGAAGCTTTCTGCAATTCAAACCTTTTCCAAACAGCGTTAGGGATTGTGTTTCTGAATTATAATGTCACGCAGTTGTCTTTACAGTGGTAAGAGGAGATGTTAATGACTGCATTTTTTCTCTTCAGCTGTCTCAGTATGGAACAGTAACGTCCCTGTTTCCAAAACTCCGTTAAGGGTGTGATTGCAATGGCAACCGTTAGTTGCCCTAATTACAGCGCTTGCTGATGTAGTGCGGGAGTGATACACTGACCTTGGCACTCGTAAACACTCAACTCCCATCCATTCTGCTGACCTTGCTGCTGCGGAGTTGATAATGATGGAGACGGACAACTCTAACTTCTTAGTTCTTATGATGATCCCTGATTGTTTTTGCCTTGACAAATACCCCTGATGTGATTTGGTAAGGATTTTGTTATGAGAAGGACATCAACTTACTGGATCAGGAAAAATGACTGTAGCAAGATGACTGAATTGAAGTAGCAAATTGCCAGACCAGTCCAGGTACCCGTGAAGTATTTGCCTTAAATTTAAATCCAATGTTTCAAGCTGTCACTGAATTTTAATTCAAAATTTGAATCAATAACAAGCAGGTTTGAGAACACTGCGATACTCAAAAGAGGGACACTTAAATAGTTCAGGTCTGGTATTTCTTTCCTGTAATTAGGATGAAGAATCAACTTCCCTGGCATTTATTGATCATCCTCTCAAACTCAACAAATTCCTTGTGTTGCTTTTTGGCAAGTCACGGATATTATATGGCATCATAGAATCAGGGCAGGTGCTTCAGAATGATAGCTCATATGCTAGTTTCCTAGTGCATATGTGTCAGAATAGTGAAGTGATCAGTCTTTAGGATATATTTATGAAGAACAGGAAATGGACAGGTTGGTACTTGTACCTTGAGTGGGCTGAGCTTGCATCAGTGCTCTCCAAGTGAAACTACCCTCAAACTGCCTTGATCTTATGGGATAAATGTGTTTAGAAGTTCAGCTTTCACAGCTGAGGATCCCTATGATTTGTCCTACTAGCAGGTATAGTGCTCTTCGGGATACTCTCAGACAATAGGTGCTCACATTTATTTTCAATTTTTGAAGCCAGTATGTAGTTCTATCCTAGCCCAACACTGGAGCAAGAGTGCGTGAGAAAGCTAGTATGGCATCTGAGTGGGTTCTTTATTTTTAAATAACAGTAGCTTTTGTGGTGTGGTAGAATTAAGTAGATAATTTTCAAAAGTGCAGCAGTGGCAAGTCTAGATATGGTAGAAATACAACCATTTCTGGGTTTGAGTGAAACAGGGGAAAGAATTGTAATGCAATTTCATCCTGTTGGTTGTGTTTACATTATCAGGTAGCTCAGCAATTAACCCTTTTAATCTGAAAGGATCAAGAGACTCATTTTTTTGGAGGCAACTATGATGTCTCACTGATAGTGCGCTTGGATGCTCCTGGATTAAAAAAAAAAAATAAATTGCAGTATGTCTGAGGACATGTTAGTTTGGGTTTAGCAATTGAATATGTTATTTTTACCTGGTCTCTCAGTAAAAATGTTAAAAAAAAAATAAAATCATGAGGACTTCCATTTGAAGTTCAGCAACATGCTACAGCCTAATGGAAATACCCTATTAAATCAGATGCAGGTGGTGGCAGAGGGGATTATCATTAATATTTTGATATGGCATGGTAGGGTTATATTGCTGCTAAAGCAGAGTGAAGGAAATAGAAAAACCTGCGGAGGAAGATCCATCAGCGATAGGGCTCTGTCTCCTTCCCAATGGGAAGGATTCATGTGCTCTGTAACACTGAAGGGAAAAACGTGTGAAAAGGTGTTCTCTTTGACCACAGCCTTCAGACAGAACTTGTTTTAAGACAACTTCTTGTATCCTGAGGGCTGAACGCTTGTGGTGGGTGCAAACACATCCACGGGCAGTACTGGAAATCGGTGGTCTCTAGGGGTTTGACACTGTACACGTGCAGTGTGAGATCTTTCAGGAGAGGACAGGAGAAGTTGGAAAGCGATGCTTATGAAGGCATTTTGCATTCTTTCTCCCCTTCAGTTCAGTAACAGTGATTTGGGGCTTGATGCTGAAGCACAGAAGATGCCTTGAGGTTTGGTCTCTTGACTTGTCTTCTGGAAGATACAAACTTCTTGGGAGAACAGAGGGATAGGATGAGGGCAGTGGTTTAAACTAGAGCAGGACAGGTTTAGATTAGACATTAGGAAGAAGTTCTTTACACTGAGGGTGGTGAGACACTGGCCCAGGTTGCCCAGATAGGTGGTGGAGGCCCCATCCCTGGGGACATTCAAGGCCAGGCTGGACGGGGCTTGGAGCAACCTGATCTAGTTGAAGATGTCCCTGCTCACTGCAGGGGGGTTGGACTAGATGGCCTTTGAAGATTCCTTCCAACCCAACACATTCTGTGATTCTAACATGAAGCGTGGAAAGACCTTCCTGTGGATTTTTTTTGAACCTTGTCAATCCTTGAGTTTTCTCTGTATCTTTTTTATTTGTCCATTCCCTATTATAGATATGAATTAGACTCTACGATCTCAGACCAAACTACAATGGAATTTTTAGGGAGGTTAGGAGCGGTAGAACATAGCAAATAATTTTGAATTATTTACTGTAATGTGAAAGACAGTTAATACAAATTTAAATAAAATCTATTTAATCAAACGAGAGGTATGTTTTAGTACTGAAAATGTTGGCTGCAGCAAGGCTGTTAAACTGAATTACGGTGGAAGGCATAAGAGGTTAAGATCCTTATATGCAAGTCATCAAGCTAATGCTGCCTTTTGGGTTCATGGCACCTCATTTAGGAGATAAAACTCGCTGCTGTTTTGCATCCGTGGCATCTCAAGCCTAGGAAGGCAATTTGAGTGGCTCATCTCTGTTGTTCAGTGGAGTCAACGTGTGATTTAGGGGACCTCAGCCCTTCGGAGGAGTGTGGTGCCACCGAGGCACGGGCTGTTGCAAAGTCACGGGAGCACGCCTGGAAAATGAGGCTCCTCTATACAGGCCGTTAACTCATAAATCATACTAATATTCTCACTGATAAATCATCCACTGTGAAAACCTTTTGATACTTGTCTGTTATTAATGACAAAAAGGACTTAATTCCGTTGGCTAACAGCAGTCTTCCAATTTTCAGTCTAGTGAGATACAGGCTTGCACACACTGCCCTTACATTTTTATTTCTGTAGCAAGACTCCAAAGGATGGCAGAAAAGGATCCATCTCTAAAAGTCGTATTTTTTTCTACCTAATAGAAATGAAGAGATATTTTGACACAGATTTGTAGGCATTACAGTGGAAAGGGAGAGTGAAGGTGGAGCTCATGTGGTACCTGATCAGAATTCCTCAAATGATTCATTTACATAAGCTGGAGGAAAAAAAAAGCAGAAGGCAGTTTATTTGGATCTATTAGATTTTTGCTTTGAGCTGCCATTCATTTCTGGTTCTCACAGCTTCAAAGAGGGCACTATGGGGAGGATGATGATGGTGTTGAGCAAGTTGTGCCTGTGTTAGAAGGATGTGGGCAGGAGCAGGTTCCGTATCCACCAGTCTGTGGTAAATGATGGCTAAGCATTTGGTAATTTCAGCTGTCCAAGTTTAAAGGCTGATTATTTCCATCTGAAAACTGGTGCAATTTAAATCTTGGATAAAATTTCACTTTATTTTAAAATATCACTGCCCTCAGGAGCGTGTTGTTACCTTGATCTTCTCTGGCTCGTCTCAGTAGCTGTAAGTAAAACAGGGGAAAGGCCCATTAGTGTCCGGGCAGAGGACAGTGTGTGTTGTACATCTGTACGGTCACCTTCAGCTTTGAGGCTCCCAACCTGATCGCAGATGTATGTGGATATAGGTCACGCAGTTTCATTCTTTTATAAGAATAAACCCTCTAAATATTGCTGTCCAATGCAGATGATAAACAAGACTGAAAATACTAGTTGTACTCGCTCAAGGTTTTCATCTATAAAGCTTAGTTCAAGTTGGTGGGAACTCATAGGGTTATTTATAGTTTTCTGTTACTCACTGCATCCTGTGTTTTGTTATAATGAAAAAGCTGTCCTCTTATCACTAAATTGTGATATTCAGGGAGTACACGGTACGAGGTTCAGTGCATCTAGTTTAGGGCTGTCACACAAATAAAAATGAAGAATGTATACTGGTTTTCCACATATGTAAACTTTGATGTTGCTTTTTTACTATGACTTCTGCAGTGAGGTGCTGCTCCAAAAATAAGTTCACCCACCTTCTCTCCTTGAGGGAGGGAGAAGGAAGGAAGAAGTTCGTTGAAAAGGAGAGTATCTTTTTAACAACAGCAAACTTTTGATTATTTAGCACAAAGCCGATTTGAATTACAGTCAAACTAAATAAACCACCAGGAACCTGCAGTTCTTTAAGCCTGGCGCGTTGTGCAAAACTTCTCCAAGCTGAGTAACTTGGTGCTGGTTACTGCGTGTCTGGAAATGAGGAATTGCGCAAGGGCTTCCGAAAAATTCAGAAGTTTAAGTTTACTTTTGCCTTGGTGGGCAAAACTGTCTACTTTGGTGGTTTTTTTCCTTCTCTTTTCACACTGATTAAATTACTTGCAGATGTGACTTAATTTCATAGCACTAAATAATGGAATTTAAAAAGAAATTGTCTTATTTTGAAGAAAATAAGTATTGTAGAACTGCAGGCAGTGGCCAGCTGTAAGTCATGAGGTGTAGATTTCCCTATCTCCTGGTGCACCCCTTGTCTGTCGTTGTGCTCTTCCATCCATTTCCCATTCCTTAATCGCTTCTGCATTTCATCTGATGCTCCATGGGGTTTGCAGCATTGTCCCCTTGCCGTAGGTTGCTGTGGGTGGGATGGGTTTCAGAACGTGTTGGAGTATAGACTATAAACTTGGGTAAATAGTGGGGAAAATAAGTTTGTGCAGCTTTCTGTGGAGACTGCTGGTTCTGAATATTGCAGTGACAAGTGAATTTTTCAGGTGTGAGGCAAACTGCGAGTTTGCTGTATGGTCTGAGTGCCTTTGAACAGCAAAAAACCTTATTGGTGTCTTGATACAACAGGAATGTTTGTTGATGGAGTTAACTTGTGCTGCCTTACGATTCCCTGTGTTTGTTTCTTCACTTTCTGGTCCAGTTTCACTTGAAAGTAGCTCTTTGGAGCAAAGGCATTTTTTTGTCCTCGTACAGCACCGATGTACAAGGTCTGAACCTGGGGCTTGGTGTCTGGCTGACCGCAGTGGACGTACTTGTGGTGTTCTGTCCTATTTCTCTGCTAATGGTTGTACAAACTAAACTGTAAACACGACTCAAACCTCTACTAAATATTCAGTCTGTCGTTGTTTGGTTGTGTGGGGTTTTTTTAAACAAAGATGAATTTGACAAGTATGTTATTGTTGGTCTTGAATAATTTTGAGAAATACTTGGCATCTGTTTCCAACTATGTCCTATCAGTAATTGTAAAACCAGACTGGTAACAATGGGAATAAAAATATGTTTCCTTTACTAAGGAATGATTGATTTTTTTCATATATTTTTCCAGCAGACATACTCTATTTGTGTTCTTGCAGTTATTTGCATAACACTGCTCCAAAACAGTGAATATACTGTGTTGTCACAATAATCCTTTTGAAATCGGTGTCGAAACACATCGGATGTTAGCTGATAAACCAACCATGGAACTGCTGTCACTTGAGATTTTTATGAACGTCACTGTTCTGCTAGTTAACATGGTTTTTGAGACTTTGCTTTAGATGCTGACTTCTTAGGATAGATCATTTTAAGTTGGAGTTCTGAAAGTAAAAACAATAGTTGAGGAAACTTGAAATATGCTGTTTTCTTACCTTTTAAAAAATAACTTTTGAAAACTACTCGAAATATCTTGAGATTAATGTTTCTTGGTGAAAATGCATGCAATTAAAGAGGAGTTTGTTTTCATGAACAGGTGAATTCCAAAGAGGGAGAATTTCAGTGCAAGGAGAAACATGCAGTTCTGCTTAGCCCCGTGGGAAAGCTGGAGATATCTGGGTGTGAAACAGGCTTACATGAAATAAAACTTCCAAAAATGAGCGTGTTACCAAGTGGGTAAGTTCACGTCCTATTGATCCTATGTTTATGTATGTGGTAGAGGAAAGAGATCGCCCTGAGGATCTAAGACACGACTGTACGTACTTGGTTTTGCGAGCCATACTGGGAACATGGTACTTGCTCCTGTGGGAGGCAGAAGCAGCCTCCAGTGCCTTTAAGTAGTAGCTCCAAAACGCATTTCTTCTTTCTGCGGCCTCAGTAGTATTGGCGAAGAAATGTTCTAAAATAAAATTGCTTTTAAAATAGGTTTTGAAAATACATCCTGCCTCTTAATTTTGGGCACACGTGTAAATCTGTTGCTGAGGAGTAAAACGCGTATACTTTGCGAATTTTGCAGACCTGTCTCTAGATACGCATGTTCCAACAGGCAGAACCAGGATTGAATAATTGTTTTAATTACAGCTACGACTTGTGAGAGCTTTGGTTGGTTTTCCATAGCTGTAATGTCTTCTGGAGTTCAGAACGGATGATATATCTGTCAGTAGAGATGATGCCTCAGATACAGGAGGAGGTATGGGTACATTTTACTGTGGTATCTAAGTCCTGTTCAATCTGCTAAAGTACATCTGTCCTGTTCAGGTCTTTGGCCTGTGCTTTTTCCTTATTTGTGAGGAAATGCTGAGTGACATCTTTAGAAGAAACATTGAATTCTTTCAAAATCGCTAGATGCCAAACTTCTCTGACAAATTCCTCTGACTAAATGAAAGTTCCTAATACTACTTGCTTAAGGCTGGTCTCTTCAACTGTTTTGGGTAATAAAATTGCAACCTTTGCCCCAGTCCATTACAGCAGAGCTTTTTCTGACAAGAATCAAACAGATTTGTCTTCCTTTTCTCACTGATTTTTTCACTTCTGAAATTCTTCCTTGATTTGTGTGGTTTCCGCTTTTCTATTTTCCTTTTTTATTATCCTTGTAATTTACATGTGTGTAAAATTAACCAGGAAATGGAGCATAATTTGTATTCTGGTTGAAATAAGTTTTTGCCTCTAATAAGAAAACCCTCAAGCTTCTGGATTTGACAGAGTGGGTTCTTTATTTGATATGGAAATAAGTCCTTCAGTTTCTTCATATGCTGATTTCAGTACTGGATTTCTGCTGATGAGGAATAGGAGTAAAGCAGTATTTAGGATAAGGCCAAAGCTTGCCTTTGCAGAGCAGCGTCTGCCTGAAGAACAGCTAAGCAGGCAAGGGCTCTTCACCCTTGAGAAGAGGCAACGTCAATGGGTGGGTGAAGAATAGTAGGAAAAAGGTCTGTGCATTCTTGAAGGTGGTGAATACCAGAAATTGTGTGTTCTTTAGAATGCTAGACATAAAGGGAATTGCACGGAAATAAAAGATGAAGACAAACAATCATGAAGTTGTGGGTACTAAAAAAATACAGGCTCAAAGTGGAACGGCAGATTATTGGAAGAACATGATTACAGGCTCTTAATTAGTAGAGCGAAGAAGGTGGATAGGGAGGTATTGTTGTACTGGTCATGTAGCTCTCCTGGAGAGGTAAGAGCAAAGGCCTGTGTTTGACTTCTGTCTTTAATGCTGAGGTTTCGAATGTTTCACTCGGTGGCTTGCCTTCTCTTTTTGAACAGAGGTTCTAGGGACAGTAAATACCTTCAGAACAAGTCGGGGGGGAGGCAGGGCAGTCTTTCAAGCAGGCTTTTTTCCAGGAAATTACGTGTGTCCCCAAAAGCTCCAAGTACTTTGTTACTCTGTCTGCAGAAATGAAAGATGCCGGTACTCACAACCGGTGGGTCATTCCCCTCCTCAAGGGAGCCTCGCAGCACCGTCCGTCCTATTCATAAGGACGGTTACTGCTCTCCTTTTTGTGGGGGCTGCCGTCTGCTCATGTGTAGTGTGGAAGGAGAATCTCGTGATCATCTTCTTCGGGCAAACATCAGTCAATCTAGGTCCTCTTCTAAATTCTCTAATTTTTATCTGATCTTGATATTTCACTTCTTTAATTTGAGTTAATTTCCTGGCCACCCAGAAGTGGTGAGGCTTTAGTGGCATCTTGGTAACACTTAAATCATGCAGTCTGGTAAATTATGTGCAAAATTTGTTATATTATAGATCAAATATTACTCAAGAGTGGTTCACAAGTTAATGGTAAGCAAATATTCTTACAATTACTTTTAAGAATTTACATGTGAAAGAGGTGAAAGGTGTGACTTGTTTTTGTCTTTACCGATTATAAAATTCTAAAAATTTTAAAGCCGTCTGTAAATGTTTGTGCTGAAGTATAACGTTTAATCTCTTCTACTCATTGCTAGTGAACAGTTGTTAAATCTGGCCTCATTATTTTTGACAGAATAAAATAAAAACAAAACAGTGCCCAGTGTTTCTCCTAACTGGCTAATAAACACTATGGTAAGAACACTGGGTAGGAAAAAAAAAACATAAGGAACATAAAAATTGATTTTAATGGACCCCTGTCAGAGAGAACCATAATGAGCGCAAGTCTAGTAATAAATATTGGTATTCTGCTCCACAGTGCTTGGGACTTTTCATGTAGAATTGCATGTAACAATCAATATAGATTTTAGGGGTTTTTAACAACAAAAATAAGTAAACCTTTGAAATGTATAAATACTTAAGACTCGCAATCCGTCAGACAAACCTGCTAGTTGTAGCAAAATCTGATAAGAGTGCCTGGTTAATGGCATAATCGGTTTGTGGAGATCTTGCTCTATTTTACAGCTTGTAAAATGCTGTGCAATTAATCACCTGAGATTACAACCTATTCTGTGATGGCTCTCCTTAAAACTTAAGAACACAGACTGTAATGTAGCCTAAAAGGAGAAGCAACAATGTAAAAGCCAGTTTTCAGTATGCTTGAAAGAAATTGATCTATTAATGAGGTTAAACCAATTGTAATAACCTAAGGTTATTCTGCTCCTTGTGAAGCTGTCAGAGTTTAAAAGTCAGAGCATGTCATGACGTAATGGTTTCTGTTTGGGGAGAAAAATTGTATTCAATTTTTAAATATACGTGTGTGTTTATATACATAAAATAAAAATTCATATATATATTTATACATGAAGATTTTCAGCTAAACATGATTGTGAAAGTTTTAATTTACTGAATGCTAGCTAAAATTATTTCTAACCACTTGTACTCTGAGCAGTGCTAACAATTGGCTGAGTTAAAACAGTAACCTGAAATCACCTATTTCTATTTGAGTATTTAAATTGTGGATTGACTTATTTGTTCATCGTTTGAGTTGGCGTTGTCAGTTAGCAAAGCGCTGAAGATGGAGCCAGAATAGATGATCTCAGTATCAGAATAGCTCTGGAATAATCAAATTCTTCACGTTTGATCCCCACATGCCATACAGTGGAGGCTGCGGTAGCTTTAGCGTCCCTGCAGCAGCATGAGGAGGTGCACGCCGTGGGCTCCCAGCCTCGCTGGAGAGCTGTACCTTCAGCATTGGGCCCTCCCAGAAACGAGCTGGAGTACATTGCTTCAGGGCTGAAAAGTGGGGCGAAAAGTGTACCAAAGATGAAGCTTGATTTTATGAATTTGTCTGTCTCTAAGAACTTCAGATTCACAGCTCACACTTTTAAAAAAAGAACTGAAAGTATATCTATCCTGTATATATATATTTTATGTATATATTTAGTACTATATCAGCTGTTCAAGTTTTTCTTTGAGTATATACAGGTTACTTTAATCAAGAAGATTCTCTTTCCTCCAATATTTCTTCCTGAAATATTGCAAGTGTTTAACTCTTTTTGCTCATGTCCAAAAGAAACTCAGTTTTTTACTGTTACTGTACTTCTCAGGGTCTTCAGCAGCTTTGAAGTTTCAGAATTAGTTTTCTTCGTTAATCTGTTGTCCCTTGCAATGTTCTCACCCTGGAATGACTGTTTTGAGAAGCCTTGTCTTACTCCTGAGCTGGAGGGGTAAATTATTTGCTTGGCAAGCAGGGAGTTGTATTTGTGACTTCTGTTAACAGTAACAGAAACCATGCTTGTATTTTCCAGTGATAAATATTTGCAGCAGAAAATACTTTGGAAACAGGGGGTGTTGAGTTGGCTGTTCTTCCCTGTGTTGCAAAAATCCAAACTCTTTCAGGAATTTCCATGTTCCCTCAGGAGGATCGCCCCAGGCTCCCCAGCTCTCTGCCTGGTCAGAACGCAGCAAGGGTTCTCTAGCCTACTTGGGTGCTAATGCAGGGAAATATAGCAGTGACCAGAGCATTTTNAAAAAAAAAAAAAAGAAAGGACAGTAGTATAAGATGCCTTGAGGTAAACTGAAACAGCTTCCGGTGTTTAGTTGGACAGTCCTGCCCTGCTGAGCACAGGGTGATGAACAGTGTGATATAAACTGTGTGCTTATGAGTGTGCATGTGAAATTGAAGTTAAATTTGCCATCTGATTAGTGGGCACAAATCCCAGGTTATGCTAATAGTGATGTCCCCTGTGTCACTATTAAGGATGTCACCATGAGAACTTGTCGAGTTTTTCTGATTAGCTGAGCTGGCTGTGATCTGTCACTGCCATCCTTAGAGGGGCCCAACATTGGGGCAAGATGTGGAGGATCTGGGGACAGCCACCCCCTCGCTGCTGGGCTCCTGCTCCTCTGGCCCGGGGGCTGCTTGAGCTTGACAGAGGAACCTGAGCTCCCACCTTCTGCAGGAGACAACCCGTGAAGGTGATCTGCTCCTCCATAGGCTCAGGGAACTGAGTGGTTGTCGGTGTGGATGCAAACTTGAATTCGAGAGACTGCAGAGAATTTGTTGGTGTTTCATGCATGCTTGTGAGAGGTGAAGTGGGGCAGGTTGACTTCCTTTACCATTGCTTGAACAGTCAAAATGTGCCTTTTCCTGGTGTTATAGGAATACCCCAGACTTCCCTTCATGCTGTATTCAGAAGAGGGATTCTTCTGGAAGCAGAGTGAACCCATCTGCCCTCTGTATTTCTTGCAAGTTATTCGCAATTTTCTTTATAGTGTTTCATTTCCCTGCATTTTACTGAGAGAGATCAGAGGAGGAAGAACAAGGAGCCAGTTTGGCCACTCTTGTATTATTAATCCACCTAAACCTTTACAGGTGAATCTGCAGTTCAAGAAGGTTGCCAGGGTTTCAGTCAGTCTCTCTCTGCCAGTTTAACATTATCAGAAACTCTCCAGAATCTCGTTATAAACAGGTTTCCAGCTATTACAGATTCAAAGAAAATCTCAAGTGTGTGAAAACGCAGCGGATGCAGCGGCGTACAGGAGTCTGATAAGAGCCTAGAACAATAACTTGGAGAGGTGCGAACCACTCCGTTCATCTCTGAGGTATTTAATCATAGCCAGTGATGATGGTTTAAATGTCAACTTTGCTAACTGTTTCATTCCTCATACTGTAAAATTTACTGTGAGTGATATCTCACTTTGATGCCACAAGTGGGAGGCATTTGGGAGAGTGCCACTCCTCCTGTTTTTCCAATAAGCATCAGCCAAGGCTAAGAAACTTAGTGGAGCTCAGGGGCGTACTAAAATCTGCCCGAAGGAGGTAGGTATGTGACTACTCTGCTTTGCTGCTTTGAATAGATTTCTGGTTTACCGTGAATGTCTGATGTGACTTATGTGAATAGAGGGTTATTGGCAACGTAGCTGGGAAAGAGGTGACAGAATTTCACCATTCAGTTCTTCCTTCAAATTATTTTGCAACAGCAGAGATTTTGTAATTAAAATGGTACAGGATAAAACCTGAATTAGACAAAGTACACATTTGCAATAAAGAAGTTAATGGTTTTGGGATGATCTCTAAACGTAGCGTGAGGTGGGAGGTGCCCTAGAGACCTGTTTGAAACTTAAGCTACAAGTAGCATAGACTCTATGTCATTTCTTGAGGAAAGATGGGGTGTATCTGGTAGAACCAAACCACTGGGTTCTGTTCTTCTGCAGAGCCTGAGGTTTGTGCTATTGAAGAACCATTATTGTTATATAAGGAAAGCTATATTACTGATGATTTCAAAGACTAAGACCACTGTCCATATGGAGTCATCCTATGGTCCACACAGTTTATAGATCTTATGGGAAGTAACATTAAAAAACCTTCAGCATCTTTCTACTATTTGGAAAGTTGTTTATTTTTGGTTGGTTTTCTTAACCAGTACTGTAGCAGTGTTTGTTCTCTGTAAGGTCATCGTCCTGCTCCCATAGGGGAAGATGTTAAAACACCAACAGTGGACAAGTCCAGATGCATCACTTTCCTGCCAGCGAAAGCAGAGCACTTGGTCTTGTAAACACCATAATCATCAAGCTGACGGCACTTATCAATGATCAAAGTATGTTTTGCATGGCACTTTCCTTTTTTATAGTTTAATGTATTTAATTACTGTTTACAGTGACTGGAAAATGGTTCATTAGATGGATCTTTTGTAGGCGTTAATATAAACAGATTAGGTTTGAGATACAGTCCGCATTTTATGTGAGTCTGAGTGCGTGACGCCCTTCGGTAGCAGGTAAGTGAAGGGCTTGGGCTGCTCCACGTGCTCTCGGCTTCTGCAGTACCTTCTCAGAAGCTTCAAAGTACTGCTTGGTCTGGCTCAGAGTGCCTGGTCCTTCTGGGGTGATGCTTGTTCAATGCATGGGGCAAAATCCTGCCTGGATGTTTAGTTCCCGTTAAAGTCGGGGGAAGCCTGTGTGCGAGGGGCAGGGCAGCAGGACACAGGGGCTGTGTGTGGGTCTGGTCTCCGGGCTGCTTCTCTTGTGTTTTAAGCCTTCACAATCCCGACAATCCTGATTTCTGTATTGATGAGTCAAGTGAAAGCATGTTTTGGGTGCCTGTGCAGAACAGTCACGCAAAGGAGAAGGTCAGTCTTACGTATCTTTCTCTAAGCCTTTTATTGCTAAACATCTGTTAACTTGTGGCACTAAGCTTTCACAAATCTCATTGAGGTTTTTTCCACTTGTCTTAAAAACAAAACATGCAGATACCTTAGTAGGAAGATTTTGCCTGTTACTTCAAATTACTGCAAAATTCCAGGAAAATAGTATATTTCTTAAAAAGAGGAAAGGAAAAAAAGAAATATTACCTTCTCTAGTAGTAGAGTCTACAAATATCCAGGCATCAATCTTTATTTCAGCAGATTCAATGGATGTGGCAGGAAGAGTTATTATATAGCATAGTCCTCCTTTTATTAAAAATAAACTGGGCTAAGTTTTTTCATAGTTTCTTGTGGAGATGTTACAGATTGTTTATGCTGCATCAAGGTAAGAAAACTTTTTATTGGAAATAATGTTTCAAAAAACTTAAACGAAATAAACTCTAAAAACATGTAGAAAGTTTAGACTTTGTCAAAGCCTTACAGCTCAAATATGTAGCTTCACGTGTTTTTAGAAGTGGTTTGCAGGATAAGTTTTACTGTCAGGTGTGGATGGTGAACTTTATTTTGCATGATTGGCAAAACCCACATTCTTTCGCTTAAACTGAAGTAAGTCTCGAGCACCTCCACTGTAATCAATACTATAGGTTAGATGTGTTATTTTTCCTGACAGCACTGCAGCATTTCTATTCATCTGTCAAAGGCAGTATTACGAGATTCAAATAGGAGTGGGTTTTTGCAAGTCTTCACAGTTGGGTTTTTGCCTGTAAATCCAGCTGGAGAAGCCTTTGAGGGCTTTATGTAAAACAAAAATTTTTAAAAATCTGTGTTTCTGTTGGGTAGTTATTCATAGTAATAATCTGATGTTTAATAAATTAATAACCTTTAATGTTAACATAGACAATGCCACATCAAAACGCTGGAAGATCTACTTCAGTGTGCAGCAGAACAAGCAGCTTTGACTGGTGTGTGTTCGTCACCCTCGATGGTTGGCCAAGCTTTCCAAAGCAAGAAATGTTATAACCCGGTGATCGTGTTTTACAGTGATGATATTTTAAAATGACAAAAATAACAACAAACTGTATTAGATAATATAACTTGTGCAGACACCCACTTGAAACTACCACAAATATGATGGGTTTATTTCTAGTGCAGAAGATGTAAAGCTGTAATAGTGATGAAAAATAATTTCACCAAAGAGAAGTGTGAGAATTTCTTGATGCAGCATCATCTCTTCAGGAAATTTCTCAGGAAAGAAATCTTTTCCTGGCGCCCTGCCGTGTACTGTGCCACAGATACTATGCCTGATGTATCTTTACTTACTCTTCTGTAGTTCAGGCCATGAGTGGAACCTTTCCGCTTCTCCTGCCAGAGGTAGATTAATGCAGTGGGGTGTCTTTCCATTGCAAATCCTAGTTATAAAGATGGGAAAATGGGCTGCATAATGATGTGGGTTATGTTTCTATTATGTATCAGAGTTGGTGGGTATTCTTAAATATGTCAACTCTGTATCTTGGTTTTCTTCTCAGGCTTCTCTAGTCCTCCAAAAACTCTAGATACATTGACGGATGATGCTGAGAATAACGTAAAGCCACAGAGATGTTTAGAGATTAGCCAGCGGGGTGTAAGTACGGACACCCATCTGGGTAACAGCAACCCTTCTTGCAGCTCTGCTTAAATGAGAAAACTGAATTACAAAAAGTGTTTTGCTGAGAGGTGTTTGGTATCTACAGTAAGAGCGTTGACTACGTAAACCTTGTCGTCAGATCACCGTACGGTGTTGGGGAAGGGCCACAATTGTTGGGGTTTCTCTGGTGTTGGGTGGCTTTGCCCAGCTCTAGCTGCAACACCTCATCATTTTTTGCTACTTTGCTTCATGAATTTGCAGTAAAACTCACAAAGATCACACACTACCAATGCTTGTGCTAATTAAAGCTGTTCTTAAAATACCTACCTTAATTCCTTCTATAAAAGGAATTTAAGACTTGGTAGGACAAAGCACAGTAAATCATCCTGGAGTGCTGTGAGGCAATATGTGTCCTTAACCCACGTGCCACTTCTGCAGTGGCTCACCTTTGCAATTATATTGATTTTCAGTTAAATGGCAAATGATGTTCAGAACACCATGCTGGAAAAGAAAGAGTTAAATTCTAAAACCTTATCCTGTAACTGTAAATGCCATTTTTCTTTCTTCACAAATGTAACCTTTTAACATTTATTTTTAGCTTTTACGTTAATATATGTAAAAATATTAAAAGCTCTTGTATATTACATTAAAAACTTATGTCAGCTGCCCTGCTTTTTCCTATTTATTAAAACTTTTCAAGCAGTGAAAACATTTTACTTGTTAATGAGGGGAAGAAGGAAAATTAATGACATAGAGCTTGGATCTTCCAAGATGTCTCCTTTTAACCATGCAAAACCAGCTCTTTTTCCCACACTATGTAGTTTAATTTCTGTGTTAGGGTTCAGTAAGCAAATGCAAATAGATTTAATGATTTGCATCAGTAGATCACTTCTCAGTTTAATATCCTCTGATATTTTGGTCAAGGACTTTTTCTTTGGAAGGCTAGTGCTGTTTTGTAGAGTAAAAATATTAATAATGGTGGCATTGTTATGTTCAAGTAAAGCAAGGGAAATGTATAACTTATTCAAAAGCAGCATCTCGTATTATCTTCTCACTCGGATCATGCGGGGGGAAAGTTATCCAGAAAAAGACACTTAAGAAATAATTGTGAGTTGCTGATGATATTAAACATTTAGTACTGGTTTCCATATCCCATCTCATCTTATTCTCACTTTGCAGCAGAACTTTACAATTCTGATAAGTTGTGCTCCTGGCAGCGGTGTGATGGACATCACCTGGGGATGGGGCAGCTGGTGCTCTGTGGCTTTGGCAAACGGAGCTGGTGCTCTGTCAGCCGGGAAGGCTGAAGGTTGCGATGGGGCACTGCTGTATATCCCAGACCTCAGACTTCTGAAAGCCTCCGGCTCTGGGTTTTCCATTTGTTGTCAGTATCTCTAGGTACAGAGCTGTTCCTAGAAATGTGGTGACTTAAACTCTCTCTATATATTCTGATGGTTAAATCTAAGTGTCTGATTTATGTAGACTCAAGTCCAAATCCCATTGAAATCTGGGAACTTTGGCTTCAGTAGCATTCCCATGTAGTTCTTATAACCATTTCTGAGTTTTTAAAGTCTTAAATATGTGATAAGCAGTTGCCAAAACCTATAGGCAGCAACTGAGCTCCTCCATGCCACCAGCATTATGTGCCACAGGCCAGTAAGAGTGACACGGTGGGGGTGGGAATTCAGTATGTACGATGGAAGCCACTGTTAAACAAGTGGAGTCTCCAAATCAGACTCTTGTTTTCATGGAGAGGGCTTCAGGGTCATGAACAGGCAGCATGGTGAGATTCAAGCTCTCAAGATGCTTTCTGGAGGATATCAAGGACGCTTTGTTGATGCGTGGCCAAGGATGGTGCACAGCAGGATCTGTTGTGCTCACTAATGAGGAAGAGCAGTCTGGGGGTGTGGGGTCGGTGGCAGCCTTGGCTGGGCTGTGATACACTGCTCACTGAGTGAGGAAGGAGAGCAGCAGTGTGCAGACTGGGTTTTAGGAGAGTAGATTTTTGGGAAGCTGGTAGGTGGCCTCCCCTGGGAGGCAACTGGGAAGTGCAGCTGTTCAGGAGAACTGTCAGTCCCTCCAGGGCAGCATCCTTGTGCTCAGGAATGGTCCATCCCAGCACTTGGAGACACAAGCATGTCAGGAGACCACTTGGTGAGGTGAGGAGTACATGGATGAGCTCCACTGCTGAAAGGCAATGGGTGAGGGTGGGAAGCGACAAGATACAAAGGAAGATTTTGGAAACACATTACCTAAGCTTGTAGCGATGATGTCAAGAATGTGAAATCTCAGCTGAGGTTAAAAAGTGAAAGGGAGTGCTTGCTGGTGATAAAATCTTTGTTTCTAAACTTCTGAGTAAATGTATCGTACCACAGACAGCAAATGTGAAATCCTGGTGATCAGGTAATCACATTAGTTTCTGAACAGCTATCAATTTCTTTAGTCAATTTTGTCATGGAGAGGTTTGCTGTTGTATCTGCTAATATGTAAATTGTCATTCATACTAATAGATTTTTTTTAAATTGTATTTTATTTTCCTAAGGAACTTCATAATAACATAGATTTATACCCGATGTAGGGATTGTCTAGTGAGAAACAGGACTATTGCAGAGGGCCTTTCTTCTGCTTGTGCTAGTTCAGAGACAAGAGGTAATGAGGTGAAGTTAAAATAACTTTGTACTTTAGATTATCAGTCAGTTGTTTTCTTGTAGTTTGTTTTTTTCCTCTACTTCTCTGTTGATGCACGTACCTTTGGTTTTGTCATTCCACGGTTAGGTGGAATTTCACATGCACACTTGGAGATGGTGGGAGGGCACTGCCTTGCTTGGTGTCCCCTTGGCTCCTGTGACAAGGAACGGCATCTACCGCTTACTAACAGAGCATCTACCTGCAAAAATGCTGACCACTGATGGAAAGCCTCTCCAGAGCTGGAAAGACAACATTCAAGAGAGGTTTTGTCACATTCACTGAACCTACGTTACTGGACAGCTAGGCATTTCTTGTCACATATGCAGAAGTGAGTTGGTAGACTGCCTACCTTACAAAAATTTAGGATTACACAGCTTGTTCTTACCATGGAGTCTGGGCAGTTATCTTATTTTTCAACTTCATTTCAGACCCTTGCACTGCAAAGGTCCAGGGTAGGGGCTGTGGTTTAGCTGCGGTCCAGCCTTTTACACAAGGACAAAGAATTGCTTTGTCCTGGTGTGACACTGAAATGCTTCTCAAGTCCTTATTTAACAGATAATGGCAAGCTGTTTATTTTCATCTTGCCTCAACCACCTTGTGACACTGAAGCCACTCATATTGAAAGGCCTTGAAAGTCCACTTTAATAAGGTAGATGCTTTTATAGTCCTTCATGCTTCAACAGGAAATGTCTAAATTTTCCTAGAAGTGAAATAAGGGTTATAGCATAGATTGCTGTCAAAGAGAACAAGTCTTCCTGAAAGAGTGGCTCTTGGGTTCCTGGGTGGATCAGTCCCTGCTAAACATAAATAACAGACTGCTCACCAGTAATATGTATGGCCATCAGATAGCAGTTGCATTTATTAATGTACGAAGCATTATGGAAAAATGCAAAGTTCTTGGTGGCTGTTGCATTAGGCCTCGAGCTCCTGTGCTACGTGGTGCCACAGTGAATTAATATATAAATTACAACTATGCTGATCAAAATACAACTTTTAGAACACCTCTTGTGATGGATAACTGCACTTCAGCAGCCTGGCATGTAGATGTGTGGTTATAAGGGAGAAGAAGGATGGAGAATATTTCCTGCCTTATTTTTTAAACTCTTCAGGTTCAATGATCTGACTTGGGAGGAGTTTTTGAAAGTTTAAATGCTGTGTGAAACTTGGTCATAAATATAAATCAGCTTATATTAAAGTAATTTGAAATGTAATACCTCAGTAATTTGGAAGTAGTCATTCTTCACAGCTCATGAATGTTCTTCACCTCTGAAAATAGTTTGTTCTAATTTTAAATGCTGACATGAACACTTGAAGAATATAGAAAATGTCTTCTGTTTATATCTCTGAAATTCGAAAGTACAAGCTGGCTAGATCTCAGGGTCACAGCCTTTCCGTCTCTCCCCGACCCAGAGCACCTTAGACTGTCTTGACGCTCCCCACTTCTCTTTGAATTCTTTGAAGTGGTCTGATTTTCTTTGATTTCTTCTGGTGTCCCTGTCCTGATGGCAGGGACAACTAACCAAGGTGGATGTGGTCTTCTGCGGGGGGAAGTGGGAAGGGGGTGTGTTGGTTGCTTTTGAAGGTATTTTGCACTTGAACATTTTGGGCATTTTTTTTCCCCTTTTGCTGCTCTGGTTCTGTCCTTAAACCAGATCCCTGTTTCACTTGGCTCCAGTGTTGGTCTCAATCTCTCTTGGTCATGGTTGGGATCACCTATCAACTCCTGCAGGTCAGAAGTTTTCTGTGGGATGGGTAATATTGCTTGTGACTCTGAGATTGTCCAGATGCTCTTCATTTATGCAAATATCCTCTGGGTTTTAAGATTTATGTTTCAGTATGAAACAGAGGATATCCTCAGGGTTGTGATAGCGTGTCTCGCTTCCTGTCTGTTCTGGGAAATATGTTTTTAAATTCTTTTTCATAGGACTTACAGCAATAACAGAAGCAGGCAACAGAAGAATACAAGAATAGAAAAACATTCATGATATATGATTTTCAGTGCAAGCAGGTAATTTGAAAATGAACAAAGAATCTTTTGTCTGAAGTAATGATAAATCACAGTTAAAATGGCCAAAAACCAACCCCCAGGTATAACGAAGCTAATGGAAAACAAAAAGTACCTCAGATATACATTCTTGATAACACTTTCTAGTTGCTGGTAGCACTGTGTTCACATCTCTGATGAGCCCCCATGAAGTGAATCTAGAATCTTGAGTTGTTTTCTAGGCTACAAATTGCATGTACAGTAAAATTTCTGTCTTTGAAAGTAATGTTACCTAAACAGTCACTTTTAGTGATTTTTTTTATTTTTTTTTTTAGTTCAGCATGCAGATACTAAAAATTAATTTTCATTTTTTGTTGGATTTTTTGTAACTTGTATGTGAGTGACAGCGAAGGGCTACTTCAGGTTGGGTTTGGTGTTTGGATCACTGGAGGTATTTCTGAATTATGTCAGTTTAGTTATTCATTCCAAAAGCTTGCCCCATCTTAGTTCTTAGTTTTATTGAAATCTTTGAAAGCACTATTGGAATGAGTGCATATTAACTAATTTATTGGATAGCAGCATTTCTGAAATAACAGAATAAATACTACCAATTATGACACTTTGTGTATTACGTTTTTGCTTTGTCTCAGTTCACATTGTAACTTTATCTTCACTCAGTACTTTTCTTTCAGATCTATCTCTTTGTTATCAAAACTCTCTAGTAATTGGGATAATTTATGACCAAGCTAATTCTAACTCACACAACTTAACTACAGGTTCTGTCAGGGTAGCACTTGCAGAATGGAAAGGTCTGCTTTGTTTTGGACTGCAGAAGAGACATCTGTGTACGTTAATTGGGAAATATCTTCTTTTATTCATCCAGCACTTCTAAATTGGGAGTCCTTTTAAGTACTGACTTTCCATCCTGAGTAAACTTTTCAACTGGTAAGGAATTGAATTTTTAAAATAATCATATTTTTCTAAATATTGTTCCATCATTTAAAAGAAATTGTAATGGCTTTGCTTCTAGCTAACTCATCCAGCACGTGACTGTCTGGTTTACTTAATACATACTGATGAAAGGTGCATTCCCAACACCCGTATGGAACAATGCGGGGGCAGCATCACTCCACGTGTGGGTGGGCAGCGTAGCGTTGTGCCATGTGGTGACTCTTACATCCACCAGAAATGCCAGAATTAGGTTTCAGCCTACAGAGGGCATCACCACTTGAGCAGAACTAAGAAGCTGCTTCAGTGGACCTCTTCAGTAATGATGTTTGGTTCTGTATGAAGGGGGAGCTCTGTTCGTTAGTTGGGATAGCAAAATATGTTGTATCTGCCCCAAGGAAACGTGTTGCAGCGGATCCCACCCTGTGTGTACGGGGAGGAGCTGGAGACGGGGGCTTGAACCAACCAGCAGTCTTTCAAAGGCTCTTGCAGAGTCCTTCTAAAATTGAAAGGTCATCCCTTGTTGATAAACATTATACATTTAAATTTGTTCACCTAAGTAGATGCTGGAAAGAAGACAGTTGTCTTTCCTTGGCAATGCTGATTGAAACCCCCTTTCCTGTCACCCCACCACTGGGAAGCTGATGCAGCAGGAGTTTAGCACCAGTGCTGGAGGTGCGCAGTGAGGGCTCTGTGCCGTGTTCAGCCTGTACTTGTTGGGTTTGTTGGCACAGCGACGGTTTTATGTAGAGCTTCAGGATTTTCCTGCTGCTGTTCAGCTGTTGTGATGGCCACTGCCTGGGGTTCAGTTGCTTGTTGGTGGCTCTTTTTTGTCTTGGTACATGGTCTCTCCATTCCTGGGTCTGAGATGAACATGGAACTGCACTTCTTGTTGCACTTTCATTATAAATTGTTCCATAAAAATTCTGTGTCTCTGTAGTTATTGTCTCATCCTTCATACTTGAGGGAATCTGTGCTGTGCTTACGCATTCCCAGTGTTTTCCCTTCAGTGTATGGCTGACAAAGTCCTGAACAATCTATTTATTAAAGCACCCTTTCTAGTTCCTCTACCTTAACCATTTCTTTCTGGTACACAGAGGTAACATAAAAGGTACAGCGTGGAGTTCAGGTTCCTGGGTTTTATGTGGGACTGGTGGTTATATTTGAAGATACCCAACTGTATCTAACAGTAAGTTCTCATGGTGTGTGAACTCCTAATATTGCACATTAGGGTGGCTCAGGCTCCGATTCCTTGTCCTCAGAATTGGAGGAAGTTTTTCATTTCTCTTCTGTAGGTCTGCGCAACTCAGATTTCCTACCGCTTTTTCTCTTGTTCTCAAGTGCATGTACAACAACATATGATCCTTGGTTTATGACTTCTGTAGCAGAATTAGCTGGAAGAATTCATGGTTCTCAATTGTTGTAGGCTAGCAGGTGAAAGAAACATCCGCGGTTCCTTGTATGGCCATGCTACCTCATCAAATTTAGATGTTTTTCTACAAGATTATATGCAACTTGTGTGCATGTTTTCAGTGTACAAGTGTATGTTGAATTACAAAACAAAAACAACTTAGGAAAATGTTTCATATGAAAATGCTACAGTGTAACTATTTGATGCTACTTTTTCATAATCAATGGAAGAGTCATAACCTTGGGCTTTCTGCTTCTATCTTGTGGCAAATAATGAGCGAGAATATGCAGACTTGTATTTTCAAAATTTATGGAAATACCTAATATTGCAGTATGTTTTTCAGAAATAATTCTTTTCTCTGGTAACTTCTGAATATTCAAATGTGACGAAGTTGTAAAATCTTTCTTTGTTTTCTGCAGGGAAAACCACCCATCCTTCCCCCAGTGCTGATAGTGTTTCTGAGAACTGAAAGAGCAAGGAAATACTTTTTTTCTTATGTTGCAGGAGTACAATAGATTCCAGAAAAAAAGTATTTTGATTTTTTGGGGGTGCGGTTTTATTTCTCAAGCTGTACTTATTAGTGCAGTGCATGGGTGGAGGAAGGATCGGGAAAGCTGTTCAGGAGGGGGAATGTGGTTGGTTTATTAGGTTGCATTATAGGAACTGCTGGACATCTCCCCGAGTCTCAGGTTGTGGAACAGTTACAACCCAGGTGACCTTGTGAAAAATACTGAGCTCTAAGGGGAGGTTGAAATCTCTTCCAGTGTCCTCTAGTTTTGTTCTGAAAAAGCTCATTTAGGGTGAAATCCTCACAGCCCCTCTGATTCGGGTGAAATCCTCCCAGTCCCTCTGATTCGCAAGCGTTGAAACAGTGCAAACGCCATTCTGTTTGTGAGATAAAATATTTAGCCATAATGCAGATGCCTTCTCTCCTAATGGATGTGAATGGACTCCACATGAATGTGAATGAACGTGCAGAGAAAAATTAAGCTGCAGTTTGCTTGTATTACTGCACGTTTTACAACAGAATTGCTGCCAGTTGTGTGATGTCTTAAGTGTTTGACATCAGATACAACACTGCCAGAACGTGGATTTTGATCTTCGTGTACCAATAAAAAGTTTCACATCTTTATCATCTTAAAATATCTTCAAGGATAGAAATCTCTCTGTAGTCTGATCACTTCTGGGGTTAGGAATGTTAATGTATAAAACTGAGGAAAAAGAGTTGATGCCAGTGTTTGTGAAGACCTAAATATAGCCAGTTACGTTAATGAATATCCTTCCTGAAGATTTAATTTCTTACTCTTTTATAATGTTGTTCTTCTCCTAAACACATCCCACCATATTTTATTTGAGCTGCTTTTGTTCAGGCATCTTCGCAGTTCCTTCGTGCAGTTACCTCTCGTTCATGGCATTTGGACTGCGGCACATGGAGGTGGGAGCAGCGTTTGTGGCTGTGGCCACTGCAGAAGCAGACGGGATGGAGGAGACCAGGAGGAGAGCACAGGGGAGCTGAAATGAGGCACTGATTTCCAGGGAGAGAGAAGTGGCGGGGTATTGAAGTGGAGAAGCTGATAGTTGTCTGTCGCTGTGAGTTGGATGCCTGGCTTGTGCAGACATTCCGTGGAGGAGCCGGGATGGATGGATGGTGGGTGACGGGAGAAGAGGGGCTCTGCAGAGACCTGTGGTGGCCTCCGCAGGGGGTGGCAGGTCATCCAATACCTGCAGTGGTGGTAGATACTCACATATGACATCTGGGATTTTGCTCATTCAGCTTTAATTTCTAAGGGGGTAGTAAACTAGCACTTGATGTTGTGTTACACTGTGGTTCCGTTCCCCGAGAAGTCTGATAATGGGGAGTTGGATGATAAATACTTCAAAGAAATCGGGGTCCTTTGTTCACCTCGGACAACTTTTCAGTGTTGTGGTTTCAAAGATGGAGTTATTGTCACAGCATTAGGGACTTCCTCATTACCTTGTGGTGGCACATTCCATCCAGGGCTGTTACTCCCCATTTGGAGGAGGTGGCTTTTATGATAGGGAGATGTGAGTGATGTAGGCACTAAGCTGTCTGGATGGAAGGCTGAAATGTCTCCCCGCAGATGACCGTGGGTTATGGAGAGCTTTATGCTGTGCATCATCCACGTCATCTTGGAAGTTTCAAACGGTGCAGCAGGATGAAAAATCCCTCCATGTACAGTAGGGCATTAACTATTTTCCGAGGATACCTGAACTTTGAAAGTCTTTCTCCATATGTACAGCTTTGTACTTGAAAGAGGGTTGAATATTGACCTAATTTGTCTTTTAAAAGGACACAGAGTTTTACTAGAATACTTATGCTATTGAACTAGACAAATGCAGGTACTATTCCTTTGGTAGTCGGTGCAGAAGGTTGATGTGCTATAAGATTTACTGTGCATCACCTTAGCCATCATTCCCATAAGTATTAATTTTAACTCCACTAATAAGAAACTGAACAAAAGTGGAATTATGAGTTCAGTAGTATTCTATGAAAGGTCAGTTGTTAAAAAGGCAGAGTCTGACATTCTGTGAAAAAGGTGCCTTCATTAATCATCCTGATAGGATAGCATAGGATATTCTTGACCAATACCCGTGAACCGCAGAGTGCAATGCTTCGGAAAAGGGTGCTTAATTCTTTGTATAAAAACAAGGATTAGGTGAATGAATGCGGAATGACTGCTTTTCAGGACTGTTAATGTTACTATTTCTCTTTCTCCATTCAAAGTGTAGAAAAATTAATGTAGACATTTTTTTATCAGACATACTGTCACTATTTTAAAAGTTTCTTAGTTTTATAGAAACATATATTGTTGTGGGAATAATATTTAAAAACACAGTTTATAAGAATACAAATGTGATAATACCAAAGACCAATATTAATGTAATTTATAAAGTATTTATGACCTCTTAGAAGTATTCTCTTATTATATTGTTTAAAAGCACAGTTTTGTTTCACAATAATTCGTCTCTGTAAATCTTGAACAATTACTCCTGTATGAACCTAACAGTTTTAATTGCAATGTGTAGGTTTTTTCCTGTGTAAAATTATTGTATTTGAGTTATTTGTGTTTTTTTCCTTGTCCACCATAGTGATGGCAATTTTAAACTTAATACAAATTATATGAATTATTAAATACGGGGCTAGTGGAACATTAATCAGTAGAACATCTTTATTGTGACTGTTCCTGACAGATTATGTTCACCATGATGCCCATTAATGCACTGTATTGTAAGAGCCGATGTCCATTACAGAATCCCCTTTGTTACTGGTGTCAGGTCTAATTCAGGGCAGCAAATCTCAGTCCAGGTTGAATATCCTTTTGATAGTTGGTGGAAAAATACTATTTCCGAAGTGAGGGGTCTCATCTGTTTAATTCTTTCAAAGTTATTAGTCTGTGTGGCGTATACTGTAAAGTGCAAAGTCTGCAATAGTCTTTTTGCCTTTAATGTCATAATTTTGCATAATGGCTGTTTGTGCTACATTGACTAGGTCCATGGATTGCTTAACATAAGTGATTACATTTTTCTACGATTATAAACTCCCTCCGTTAGAAATACTGTACAAAACCTTGTAAATGATTTGTTGTTTTAGCTTTCTACTTCATTAGCTACAATATACACTTTACAAGAGTCATTGTCTAAGAGTTAGTAATATTTGTAATGAGCTGTATAATATGGGCCCTTTTACTAAATTTAAAAAACAGATGGTATCTGTTAACAACAGTTTATCATGCAAATTGAACCCTAGCAAAAATTTCTTTCAGTGGTTATGTTGCTGTAGGCCAAATCATGGTGTCTTGTTGTTTTGATGTAATAGCAAAAGGAAATAATTGTTGGTTTAGACAGTTGTGACAGATGCCAACTAATCATGGTCAAAACTCCCCAAGAAGTAGAAATTCAAGCCATTCTCTTCTCTGAAAGATTCGGGTTTTCTTCCGTGCCTTTAAAGCACACTGTGATACTTAGTTTCTAAATTTGTCATTTTTGCACATCATTGCAGATTTTAGATATATAGTTGTGATTTTTCTCATTTAAGTTACGAAGCAGCTGTGAATGAGAATTTCCCTTTTGTGAGGACTTGCACATATTGATCTGAACAAGTGAAAAGATCAGAGGATGTCATGTAGACGTTTTTCTTGTAACTTTGAAAACGAAAGGAAAATTGGATCATATTAATTCAGCAGTCTGAAAGTAAACTATCAAAAGAATTCTCTCATGCAGTGTTTTTGTTGCTAATCCTGCATGGGGGAAGACTTTAAGATTGAAGTACAGTCCCCTTTTGTAACACCAATTTTCCCCTCAAACTCTACAAAATGAATATTTTTCTTAATTTGAGGCATTCTGGGTGCTCTAACTTGTGCTCTTAGCAGAATAGTCTTGTATTTCAGTGTGCTGGAATTAATGCTAAAAAATAGACAAAGCCTGATGACTTGTCCTGAGTTTTCTGTGGCTTTTTCATGCTGTTGATGCGCAGTGCCTCTCTGGAAGATCTCCTGCATTCCCTGAATGTCCCACTGCCCGTCACACCTACTTCAGAAGAGGCGTCATTCCAGGTGAGGTCCTTTCCCCCTTTCCCAGCTGAGCCAGCCCTCCGGCCGTCTTCCCTGTGATTGATGGAACAGAGTAGAAGGCGATACGTGATAGGAACCAGAGAAGGCAGAATTTACCTTTTAGTTCTGCCAAAGAAATGCTTGATAAGGACAGTCAGTTAAAGGCAGGACCCTTCTCGTATGGATAGAAGGATGGTGGTGAGCAGCCAGGTTGTGCAGGGACCATGAGGAGCCTTTCATCTTCTGTGGAACAGAGGAATTTTTCTAGACCAAGCCTGTAGCGTTGGCTGGAGATGATCACATGGAAGATGCTCTGAAGAGGAGGATCAGGTTTTCACTGGTTCTCTACATGTGGCTTCAGGATTTGGGTTTTTTTCCCACCATATAATTGGTAATCTCTTCCAGGGGTGTTGCAACGTAAGGCTCAGTAACGAGACTCTTGTTCTGAAACACATCCGAAAGAGTTTTCTCATTCCTCTGTGAACAAGATACTCAAGCTGCGTTTTTCCAGACAGTTGTTACAGCACCAGTTTGTCAATACCTGCCTAACCTGGGTTTGTTACAGATACTGATTATTCATATAATTCGAACGTGGGCTCTTACCTGTTAGTACAGAAGCTACTTCAGTCAAGCCCTGGTCTATCACTAAGCTTTCTAGGTGCATAATGGGTGATAACGCCAACTTATACTCGAGCTAATCTCTGTGTTATAGCAGAATGTCGTGTGAATAACTATCCAGTTATTTAATGACGCTTGGCATTAAATAGCACAAAAACCTTTCTTCTAGTAAGTTCTATACACACAGTTCCTGGTATAAAGGACGCTTTGATTGAAAACTGTTGGTACACGTGTGGTAAAATTAACACCTGTTGAAGCATAGCATTTTTAGTAAGCTGTGTAGACTGCAGCAACCTGTTTTAAGCTGTGTAGCCTGATGTGTGCTATTTTAAATCTTGACACATGAAAGGAACAAAGGCTGGAGTACTTAGGGTCCTTTTAAATTAATTTATCTTAGTGTTGTAGCTCTGAACTGTGATGTTGCTCTCAAACGTTGTGAGCCTAATGATAAGACTTATCTCCCATCATCCCCCAATAAAACACAGTCTGTTCTACCACTGTAACTAAGTTAAAACCATTTTTCCCCTTAACAGTGTTTTTATTCCAGAAATAGTGCCCAGCAAATCACAGGCCTGGATCATCCCAGTCTAGATCAAGCAGAGAGCAGATGGGTTGCTGAGGCTTGTTCCATATGTGTGGGTAGCCAAGACGACCTTGTGGGCTTATGGAGCTGAGTAGGAGAGTGTAAACTCCAACAGACTCCCCTGGACTGAGGTTTTATTCCACTGTGGCTGATGTACTGTTAAGGAATTTCTGCTGGTGTTGGTTGAACCTTCTCTTCAGTAAGGACTTTTCACTACAGTTGTATAAGAAACTGGTTTCTTCAGGTGGTTCTGTGCAACTTAGTTGACACAAGTCCCTTCAGGTGGAGTCAGGGTACTCTCGGTGGCTTAGGGACAGCTCTCAAAGAAAGGTTAAGAGACTGGACCGTATGCTGTAGAAAACACTGTCCTGGAGGAAAAGCAGGAAGGAAGGCTGAGGAGTGTTAGGGTTTGAGCCACGAGGAAAGCAATGGAGCCCTTCTACCTCTGGACACAGGTTAGTCCCTTTGGATATGAAAATACCTGGATCCCTTTCACACGGTGAGTGGTGGGAGAGCGCCCACATCTGCACCACTGCAGAGCATTCCTGACTCATATGAAACACTTCCCTCTTGAATTCCCTGACAAATGCCAGTGGTCTTCTCTGCCTGTATTTTGGAGCTAATTAGACCATTTTTACTCAGGATGCAAATGGACTAACACCATGGAAACACCTCAGCCCCACTTACCTCAAGAAAATTGCATTTTAAGTTAGAAGGAACAAAAACCTCAGTAGCCTCTGTTTCCCGTGATGGAGCAGGCAATGAGACAAGTCATCTGTTGACTTGAGTTTCCTTCTGCTGCGAGCCCTGATAAGGCCAACTGCAAATCCTATGAGTTGATGGCCCGGAGGACCAGTCTCCGTGCGCAGTAGTGTTGCTCTCTGGCTTGGCCACTGGGTCCCATCAATGTTAGGTCAGCTCTTACTTTGGGAAGGGTTTAAAACTGGAGCCCGTTATCTTTAGGACTTTGGTTTAGATTAACCCAAGGCTAGTAATGACTAGAGCTCATTACTAAGTTATGATTATTCACTGGCTTATATAATAATTTATGGACCCAATTAATTTTCTAGTTCGCAGGTGTTTCTGCTAACCAGGGGTCTCTGAAAAGGTGTCAGATTCTGCATTGGTGGTGGAAACTCCTCAACTCCATCTTAAGATGGAATTTGTTAAACCATCTTAAGTTAAACTTAAGAGGGTTTGCCCAGGTCAAGTGATGGACACTTCTCTTTATGTTTACTCAGCCTCTTGGGATATTCTTCGTGTTCTGTCTCACCCACCTACGCCTGTGATTTTGTGTTTTATGGTGGTTCTCAGCCCTTTGTGGTTGGCTTATGTCATCATGTCCCCTTTCTCTGCTGCGGAAGGTGAAGGGGGTGAGGTGGAGGCTGCTGGTTTGATCCAGTGATCCGTGAATCAGGTTTTAGTATCTCGGAGGAGGGATGTTTCTTCTAAAATAGTGGAAGCGGAACTGAATCATTGGATGTGACATGTCTCATGAACAACTTGGGCAGTCGATCCCTGCCTCTGGGCACTGTCCATTTTGGAAGAGATCTTGCATTGCTTTGTGTTGCCCTTGCCCTCTTTGCTGAAATAAATCCAAAGGCCCATGTTGCGGTGGATGCTGGTTCTTCCTGTGCCCGCAAAACTGGTACCATCTCTGGTATGAAACAAGGGGAGAGGACCAAGCTCCCTGATGTAAAGCTAAGAAACTGGGTAACCCTATTCAGTGAATAAAAATGGGAAATACATTGAAGTCTAGATACAGTATCTTTGTAGTAATAAAAGCAGTAGTACAGATTTACTGGTGAAGGAGTTTTAACTGTAATACTGTGGAATAGTAGGTTATTTTGTGTTCAAGAGCTACATTTATCACAAAAATGATGATATACAAATCACTTCCATATCACAAAATGTTCTTGGTCAAAATTGGCTTGAGGCAAGTGATATCTTCGAGTAAACAGTATATGAAGACCATATCTTAAAATGATAGATCACCTAATTTTGTTCTGACAGAGGTTTTTGCCGCAACAAACATCTGTCACTGAAATACCAATTCAGAGATATGGAAGCCAAATTGTGGAGGTTTTCTAGTATTTGTCACTCCTAACTTAAGAACGCTACTGTTAGTTCTGTAGATATTTGAAGATAGTAGTCAGCTTGCAGTTTAAACACCCTAAAGTGTTTAGTTAAGTATTTTAAGAGATGTAAGGGTCTTTAAATGCAGATTAGCAACTTCTGGAGTGCTACGCATTGATTCAGTATAGTAAATGCAAAGCTGATGTGTTGCTGATGCTGCAGAGGAATTGTATGATCTTAAAATATAGCTGCTGTTTCACAGTATTGAAAAGTATTTGATGAACTGAGTTTGCTGTTGTTAACTGTGTTTTTAGGGTAATCAGTTAAAAATGAAATGTAGGTTTTGAATTGAGCCAGGACTGCCATTTTGGTATTTTCGATAGCATAGATTGCCTCAAAAAGGTATTTGGTGCTGGTTGCCTTTCAGTGGGATGCTGTTCTGCCAGGACTGCTTCATTAGGGAGATAATGCACTCTGTGGAGCTCGTTAGGACCTACGGGAGAGAGGAATCTGTTACTGCAGAAGGTGTGAGTGCTAAACCCCTCATCTGCCCTTTGAAATCAAATTTCTGACCCTGCTCTATAACTGAATATAAAATAAGCATCAAAAACTGGAATTTTTGTCTCAAGCATTTAGAGACAGAGTTAAGTTTTATTTGGTTGATAGATGCTGTCAATGGTTATCAATGCAGTAAAAATATACATTCCTATTAAAAAAAATAGGTATCTATTTCAATGTAGGTATCCACACATGTGTATAGTTAGCACCCAACAAACAAGCCAGAAAAAATGCAAATGCACTAATGAAATTAGTTTTTAAGTCTAGTTTCTCTTGACTTGTGGTAGGAAAACAAAATTTGGCCACAAACTACCAACATTCTGTGATATTTTGCAGAGAGGATGAAATGGCAAATACCAAGTCCTCGGAGGAGAAAAGCAGTTACTAGTCATGTTAGAAATTTGTCCAAGATTATTATTATTATACATCACATATTTTAGCCTAATTACTTTCCACACCATTGATGTTTCTTTAACTCTCTGTTAATGAGAACGTCCTATTTAAATACATACCTGCCTTCACAGGCTGCCTTGGCACAGGGAAAACTTCTCCAATAGAAAAATGCAAATGTATTACTCTTGGTAACTTTCTTTTTTTTTTCCTATTCCTTTTTAAATGGTGCTGTGATCAAATGTGAAGTCTGGAAGATCTACAAAAGCCTTGTTCGCTCCTCAAATACACATTTTAAGTTATTTAAGTTTCTCAAAGTAAAGTAGTGTTTTATTTAAATTTATCTGACTAAACATCACGTGGAAAACGGAAGCCCAGTTTGAGCTAAGCAATTATGGACAATAAACAGGTGAGACTCAGAAGCCTTACCTCTCTTATCAGTCCTCATAATTACTTAATGCTTTTTGCTGCGTGATTTTATATACACACTTTAAGAATATACGCCCTTGTTTTCAGGGGTGTACTGGTCTGAAATCACGCCGACAAAACAGTAGTAACCACTCTCGGGGAGTTCCAACTGCTGTAAAACTCTCTGCTTGTTACTAATAGCAAGTTTGGGGAGGTTAATACTCAGATTAGTGGCTGTCAAAAAATCTTGCGGAAAAAATAATTATTTCTCTCTGAATTACAGATTATCGAAAGCATATTTAGAGGTCAGTTTCTGTAGTATAGGAATTCAAGGCGTTGTATATTACCATTGGAGAGCATCAAAATTTAATAATTTTTTTGGTGGCAAATGTAATGAGAAATTAGCAAACTTTTTTTTTTTTTTTTCCCATAGCCTTCTGATCAGCCCCTTAAACTTAATCTGTGTTGCTGACTGCTTTAATTCAAGATAATCTCTCAGGACTTGTTTAATTTGGACCGAAAGCTGACGAACTCATTCTGAAGGCTTTCCTACGTGATGTCGAGGAAAATATAATGGGGTCAAATTTCACGAGGTGGAAATTTAAGTATCTGAGCGGCTGCCTTGATGTCCCATCTGCAGCTGGGAGCGGCTGGACCACTGTCCCTGCCTGCGCATGCTCTGCCGGAGGGAGGGAGGGAGGGATGGAGGGATGCAATGGAAACCTGGCGGCTGTTGTATTCGCCCCCGGCTGCTGGGTGAAAAGCCTTGGCCGGTGTCAGAATCGCAATTCCCGGTGAAGAACCGTCAGTCCTGGGAGCGGACGGTGCTGCAGCAGCCATGGGCTGTGGGGAAACGAGGAAGGGGTTAAAGAATTCATAAAAAATGAAGGATCCTAATATTAAAGTGGGGGGAAAATGTGGGTGAATGACATATTTTTTACACACCTCAACTGTCAACATTTCTAATCAAATCATCTAGCCTTCTTGCTTCTTAAATGATACAAGCAATATTTCCTGTAATAAACACCCCTAAGTCTAATGAGAGGCCCTAAGGCAACTTCAAATGTATGAATTCATTATAATTGAACAACATAATCTGCAGGGCAAAGATGCCTGCTACCCAGTCTTTTAACTTCCCACGGCTTGGGTGTTCTATGAAAAATGTTATACATTTTGTTTACAATGTATTGCTGCTATTTGAAGTATTGTATGTTCCTGTAGTACATAAGATGGGGACGCATAATGGAGGAAAAATCAAGGAGGCAATCTTTCATTTTGTTCCTGTATGAAAAATTCAAAAGACTGAAAACTCACCCAGAGAAATTTTGCAAGCATATTATTTTCCGATGTTTCGATCAATTTGTCTGTCAACCATGCTGAGAGGTGGAAGGGGCCAGCAAAAGCAATTTAGCTTGTGAGGTCCAAAATAGAAATGTTTTAGGAAACCTTGTCACATGTTATTTTTTTATATTAGAACTGCTGTGTTTTTTATTCGCTAGTCATATTATGAAGAGAAATTGGTATCAATCATCTAAATCACCTATGAATATCTGATATAACTATTACTTTTGTGCATATAAATAAGGAAAAAAAATATTTAAATGAAGCTTTTAAAGCACAGCAAAACCTTTGGGTAGACAACAGGCTCTCTACTCAGGTTTTCCCATTTAAAAAATATCCTGTGCATTTTAATTGATTGTACCCAAGTGACATCATACTGAATCATCTTGCATATGAACGTATTGACCTCTCTCTGGCTTTAATTAAGCCATGATTGCTTTATGATAAGTTTGCTGTGGATTGATAGGTGTGCCAGACGATGTTTAAACTCTACGCAGTCTCTGTGTCTATGAGCCTGTGGAAGGTAACGTATGTGCAGGGGGAGATTAATCCGCTCATTTGGGCAGTTCTTATTTGTTTATATGATAAATACAGCTCCTGTCACTCGTGAACTCCTGGCGATGCAGCTGCAAACTGCAAGTTTAGTAGCAAACAGCAAATTTTGCTCAATGTTCTGTCCACTGCACTTTACTGGTGCCGAAATGTCGCCATTTCACAAATTGAGGTGGAGAAAGTTCAGTTAGTACAGTTGGTGAAACTTTAATTTTGATGAACCAGAAAGATGTACAAAATCTGTAATAAATCCATATTATGCAGTTTATAATTCCATATTAAGCAGTTTATCATTAACTCACTGTGTGATTGAAAAATGACAGACCTGTTACCTATACTAAATGGTTTGTGATATTTTACATATATATATTTTTGTGTGTGTGCCAGATTGTATTTATAGGAACAAATGCATGCACAGAAGTATAAGACAAGAACGTTTGCCAATGTTGTTGACTGTGCAAACATGAACAGCCTTTTTGATGTGGAGGGTGGTAAAAAGCAAAGGAGAACAGCCCAAGTGTTGTGGCCCAAGGGGAGGACTCCTGTGTGCCTGCCTCTTGCTCCTTTCCTGCCCTGGCGTCCATCTGCTGTCACCTGCAGGACTGGAAGGCAGCTGGGGAAGATAATTTCCACAGACCCACCAAAGGCATACGGTCAGTTGGCCGAAAGGAGGACATCTGTGAACTTAACACCACAACATGTTGTCAAAGGCTGGGTGCTTTGGGTGCCCTTATGGCAGGAGCGACTCTTTCGGTCAAATGCAGGAAAAGGAAATTGTGTAGCTGTTTGTTGAGGGCGTTGGGTTGGGTTGGCCATGAGGGGAGGACAAGGTGGAGACACTGAGAAAAAAGTAGGTCATGTGAGAACTGTATTGAGTAAGTGAGAACGGAGGATCTTACGGGGTTTGGAAGAAGCAATGCAGAGATACGTTTGGGTGTGATAGGGTGGTTAGAAAGGGGTGATGGAATGTGGTTTTGTCAATATTGTTTCAGTTGTATGAACAAGTGAAATATAAATTAAAATTTTAGAAGTGTAAGTAGGAGGGCAAATAAAACTTTTCCAGTACTGGAAGCGTGATGGAATCCTGTTCATCCAGACTCAGCGGTGTCAAGGATGACACATTATTAAGGAAAAGGCAAAAGGGTATTTTTAGAGAAAAGCTGGAAAACTGCTTCTAATCAGAGGGAGCATCAGGAGATCAGGATGCAAGATCATATATGGTAACTATAACTTCATGAGATACCATTACGAAAGTAGTAACCAAAATTGTGATATAGAAGAGCATATATAGTTGGCAAGCAGAGACAGAAACAATTAAGGAGAACAGGGAAAACAAGAAGTGGAGAATAATGAGCAGTGTGATCCACATGGCAGAGGGACCCTCCATTGAGGGTCACATCACAAAATACAGTAAGGAAACCCATTTCTCAATTAGAATTTCCATGCTGCTGCTTACATAAAGGAGCTTGATAGCATAGATGTCTTCTGGAGTTTCATCAAATATTTGGGGAAATATTCTTTTCCTTAGTTTTCCAGTATAAACTATGAAGAAGAAGTGATGAGTTGGGATTGTCTCTGAACCAGTTGAGCGAGCAGTGTCCCTTACAGAGGAGGAACTCATTCTCCCACTCTTAATGGAAGATATAGTGAGAAATTATCCGCTTTGTTCCTGTTCTTAATGATGAGAACAGCACTGGTGCTCTGACACGTGGGCCTGTTGGTAAGCCAGTCCAGTACTGGTCTATGGCTTTACTTTTCCACTTGGTTTCTGTCCCAGATCATCAAATTGGCTACCAGTTGCTTATAGCCCTTAATTTCTCAAGCTCCATGGCCTTCGGATGTTTATATCCTTCATCATTTTTTGCTACCTCTGAAGGAGGTCCTTAATGTCGATGGCTCTCATGACTGCGTCATAACGATTGCTGAGGAATCACCCATTCCTAAGTCCATTATATTTACCTACCTAAATAACGTTCCTTGATAACTGGAGGTTACGCATATTGAAAGATAAAAACTGGTTAATTACCACTTTTGCCTAGTGTTTGGTAACATTACGTGCTGCATATAGCATCATGTGAAGCTAGTATGTTTATTTAATTTTCTCTTAAATCAGAGATTAAATTTTCTCACTGCTTTGCTAATAATTGCTCTGTGAATTTTAGAACTTGGAATTTTCTGGGAAAGTCAGAAATAAATGGATCACTCCAGACAAAAGTCCCATGGAAGTGGTGGAAAAAGATGTACTGTATTAGCCAAATATGATGGTCTTTGGGTTTGGAAAGATTAAATTCAGGATGATTTGTTAGGGAGGTCTGTGTAGTTATTTGTAGTTTGTGTCATGGGTAGGGATTTATTGCTGTCCTGATAAATTTATATTCTTCAAAATAGATATGCTGTATTTTCCCTATTCCCAGCACACAGATGTGAGTGTTGCAATGGGCAACAGAAATTTTAGTGCTTTTAATATTCTTTGTATTGTGTTTTAGAACAGTTTTGCTTTTTAGTTGGACATTCCGCCAACAAATCAATATGTTTCTCTAGACTTTCAGTTTTGTAGAACTTGCTTTTGCTTTCCTTTGATATTTTTTTTAATATGTTTACACTTCTGGTCCTAGAATTTTGGAAATGGCAAATGGTATCACAAATTTAAGCATCATCAGGTTTTTCCTAGCTGTATATTAAAGCTACTGACGTGTCCCAAGAAAGCCTTTGACCCAGTTCATTTCGTAATGTGGTCAAACTGATCTTTTGTAAACTTTGATCATGAGGGAAAAGCAGTATAGTAAAAACTCAGATGAGATAAGGCCTTTGTGGAAAAAGTTTTGCTTTTAGAAAAAAACCCTGTAACCTAAGTAATTAAGTGACTTTACCAAGTTTTTAGGGTTTGCGTTGTCGAAGTACTGCTTATGTTAGATGAATATTTGGTCAGTGAATGTAGTGTCTCTACATACTTCTCAGAACTACACTATAGCTACAGAAATACTTTTAGAACTGCATAGTAAATAAATAAAAAAATGTCTTTGATGTTGGCCTCTAAGAATGTGAGTGAGCAGAGACTGGGGTGGAAATACGAGTTATCTGGAGCTGAAGGCAGGGATTTGATCATCACCTTTATTCTTGTTGGCTTGGGGTAAAATGCAGGCTTGTGCAAGGCTGATCTCAGAAGTGGTGCAGAAACTTACTTGAGTAGCTCTAAATTTCTAAATCGTTACGTTGAGGATCGAACTGTTAAGGGATGGATGATTTATCCTTAGCATGATTTTTTTGTATTACTAAGGTTGTTTTTTGCTGTAGCGTGAGCTCTTTGACTTTTGTCAAGACCTTTGTTTCCTTTCTCATGGCAATTAGTGAATATTAAGGACTAAAATATCAAATGCTTCACAATTTTTAATTGGGAAAAACATTAATGTGCTTTTCTGTCTCCACCATCTGGCAGGAAGGATGAATTTTTCTGCCCGACATTGTAAGAGGAGAGCTTGGTGCAGCTCAAACTTCCGTTTTCTGTGCATGATATTTTTATTTTTTTTTTTAGATTTTGTTTTGTTTTTACAAAATATTGGTTTATTGAGAGATGTGTTACCCTCAATTGACATATTGACATTTCCAGGAACTGTGGTTATTGTTTTGAGAAATACAATCCTACACTGACAGATTCCTATCATTATTTGGAACCGTTGCTGAGGGTTAGTGAGACAAGTCTCATAAATAATGAAAGTGAATCATATTGGGGAGAACAGCAGCAGGAAAGGCTGGAGTCTACACTGCTGACACCGGAGAATTTTTGCTCAGCCATGACATCATGTGGTGTTAATGTCACGCGTTATGGTGGGGACATTGACTTCAGTATCTCAACCCTGTTACGTGGTGGGTAATTAACTTGTGTCACTAACTACCCATCGGAATAATTAGCAGGGCAGGGGATAACTAGGCTAACGCTGTATGCCTCTCCATGTGCCACCCCGTGTTTTGCTGGAGCAGGAGACACAGATGTACTGGCCATGCAAGAAATACACTTGAACGTGGAATATTTTTTACGTGGCTTCCAGTAACCTAAATTTTTTTTCCCCCCTCTGTAGTTTCACAGACTTTATTATTTGACAGCTGTGGAAGAGGTTTTGCACTGGACTGCATCTGATTTGCAGTTTTACAGTGAGCAATTGGCAGCGAAGGTAAAAACGAGAAACAAGCCAGGTTCTGGAGGAGGTACATAAGGCAAAGGCTCGTCAGCCGAACCGTGGCTTGACCTGGTTTTGGGACACAATTCTCGAGTTAGTGCAGAGCTCTAATTAACCTCCTGTTAAAATAAGTTAAATCATTTAATTTACTCCAAGGTAACAAATTTCTCCCTGCTATTATTTCTGGAAGCAGGTAAGTTTAATATCAAATGCCCTTTGCATGCCAGAAATGTGTTTCCATTATTATTTAACCTTATTCCTACAATGATGATCCCGCTGTATGTGCTGTGAAAATGCCAGACTTGAAGAGAGGCTAACATACATTGCCATAATTATTTTAATGAGAGAGAATGGAGAAGATACTTCTCTGCCATCTGTCAACAGAAAGCAGTCATATTGCATGCTAGACTTTATTCACTTATAAATTGTTCTTCAGTACTGAATACTGAATTCTCTATTACTTCTTCTAGGTCAACAGCATTTATAATCTACCCTGGTTCTCTATGAAGTCTACAAATTATTACTCCAAAGACGCTCATTAATTTTGTGGTCTCGCATATCTAAAATTTAAACTTCCAGTGTGTTATTTGCTGCTTCATGCGTTCGCCCTCCTCCGCGGTGTGGTGCGCACAGAGGGCACAAATGGGGCACAGAAGCACGCGTGCCACTCTTCAGCGTGAAAATCCCATAATCTATAAATGCTCTGGAAAATGTTGAGGATACTTTGACTCTATTTAATTTCTTTCTCATGGGGCTTTTATACTTAAAAAAGAAAAACCCATATAATGCAGTTTGCCAGCAGGTGGTTGGAAAACCTGAGGGAAAGGAGGATTGGCAGTTTTTATATTTTTCCATACGATTATTCTCTTGGCTATTTTTACTATTACTTCAGTGGCAAGGAATTTGTTTCATACAAAATTACTAAAAGTCAGCAGCTTTATCCACCCACGTAATAGTCGCCTTGATGATGCTGTGATCTTGCCAACCTAAGATCCCTTCATATTGCACTTGACTCCTTTAACAAATAGCCAGAATGAAGACTATAAGGTAAGACTGTTAGGCTGTGGCTGTGCTTTATGGTGGTCGTTTATTTACATTATCCTTCAATATTTGCCTCTCAATAGCCTGCTCCCTTTAGTGCCTAGAAATGGCACAGGCCTGGACTTGAACGGTGCCTTAGCTCTGCTCCAGCGCACAGGGAATGGGTAGGTTTTTCCATGTTTCAGAATCCCCTTGTTCACTTTAATTATATGGTCACAGCTATCAGTAGATTGAAAAGAATTTATCATAAAAACACCAAAACTTCCAAATAACATGAAGCAGTATGACCGTCCCCACCTATTATTTATTTAATAATTAAGTTGCGACAGGTCCCTGTAACATCTTTATGCATATTCTTGTCAATAACTGATGGCCCCTGCAGCCCTTAGCATCCTTTATACCAGGGTGTTGAGTGGCCGAACTATTTATATAGAAAAAATAGCACAAATTTCCGTAAATACTTTTGAAAACTTTATTTTGTATACTTTTTTTTTTCATGCTCCTGCTGTTCCCATTTGGAATGAGACCGTGATGCTTGGAATGAACTTGATTTCCATTTGTAGACTTTGTGATATTGGTACATCCCAAAATACTCCCCCAGCCAAAGAACAGTTGATATTTATCTGAAGCTTCAAGTTGCTGTGTAGAGGATAAAAACAAAAAAAACCCCAACCAAACAAAAAAAAAACCCTGAAATAACCCAGTGATAGTGAACTCTACCAAAGGACTGGAAAAGTAAAATTCTGGCTAGTCGTGAGCTGGAATATGACTGAAAAGAATTAAAACTTTGTAAAACATATGAAAAAAGCCCCTCTCTTTTCAAACTGTTTGCATTTAAATTTGCCTTAGTTAACACCAGTTTAAACCCAAAGCAAAATATAATTTTATTGCAATATAAATCCAAATTAGCATGAGCTTCTTTGAGCAATCCTGTTGTGTTTTCAGATGGCTGCTGCAGTTTGAAAGCCAGGGAACAGTGACACTGGTAATTTTTTTTTTTTAGCGCTCTGATTTTGAAATGTGAATCTCTCTTACTTTCTCTGCTCAGCTACTACAAATCAGACTTTTCATAGACTGTGTGATATTAATCTCCGTGGGGCGGACACCTCTATGCAGGTGCTATAGCTCTCCCCCTCCTCCAGTTAATTCAGGTTTTAATCTCACTTCCTTTGATTTATTTACTTATGTCATGTGTAATGTGTCTGGCTTTTTGCCCTCGTTCTGCTTTCCCTCTTGTATACATTGGATGCGTTCTTGCTGTTTCATTGTTGTCTTCACCTCTTGCTTTTGTTCCTTGGGACACGCTTGTTTGATATTGTGTTCTCTGGTGATGAATTTCCTGCGGTTTGCTTACTCTTGTTTAACTTTCTGTCGTATTATTACACAAATTGCTTTCGGTGTTTGCTTCAGTTGAAACATATGAATCAAAGTAACGGTGCTGGTGATACAGGAAAATACAGGCTCTGGCATGGTGGTTCTTTATTTTGTTAAATTTCCCTAATCACATCAGCTTCTTACTGCAGGCTCCTTGGGCGTTGGTATGCAGTGCTCCCCCCTCCTGCCATGGGCTGTTGGGACTGTTAGTCATCCTGAGAACAGAAGGTGTGCTCTCGCTGCCCAGAACCCCCTGCAGCCTGGGCTGCACCCCCACAGCGTGGGCAGGGGGGCGAGGGGGGGATTCTGCCCCTCTGCTCCGCTCGGTGAGCCCCCCCTGCAGTGCTGCCTCCAGCGCTGGGGCACCAACAGCAGAAGGACACGGAGCTGTTGGAGCGGGGCCAGAGGAGGCCATGGAGATGCTGGAAGGGCTGGAGCCCCTCTGCTGTGGGACAGGCTGAGAGAGCTGGGGGGGATCAGCCTGGAAAAGAGAAGGCTTCAGGGAGACCTTAGAGACCCTTCCAGTCCCTAAAGGGGCTCCAGGAAAGCTGGGGAGGGACTCTGGATCAGGGAGGGGAACCATAGGACAAGGGGGAATGGTTTTAAACTGGAAGAGGGGAGATTTAGATGAGGTGTGGAGAAGAAATTTTGCTGTGCGGGTGGTGAGCCCCTGGCCCAGGTTGCCCAGAGAAGCTGTGGCTGCCCCATCCCTGGAGGGGTTCAAGGCCAGGCTGGACGGGGCTTGGAGCAACCTGGTCTGGTGGGAGGTGTCCCTGCCCAGGGCAGGGGGTGGCACTGGGTGGCCTTTACGATCCCCTCCAACCCAAACCATTCTATGATTTTGATGGAGGAAATGGAAAAAGCATACTTAGTAAGACAACTTCATGGACCTTGTCACTAAATGGCAAAATTTTTATCATCTTTGGCAGAGTTGAGATGTTGGTGCTGGTAATGATGTGTGCATTGTGTTAGATGCAAAGTGCTGTGCTATAGAGAACGAAACCTCCTTTCTGTTGCTGGGGATTGAAAAAGCTTTGGGGTGGGGTATGGGTGGGCTGGACCATTGTCATCTGTCACAGAGTTTGTCCTGTCCTGTTCCTGAAGTATTTGGTGATCTGGAGGGACACTAGGTCAGGGGAACATGTGCCCGGACAGACTCTGATACTCTCCTACAGGTTTGGTGGCCTCTTACATCAAAGCTTTATTTCAGAGCTGCACTGTTAAACATGACTTAGCCTAGGTTGAAGAAATTGGTATGTCTTAGAGCAGCAAGCACAACCACAGCTGCTATAGGTGAATTCACTAAGTATTAACTTTGAAGATGGAATATAATTGTGTGAATTCTCCGGCAGCAAAGAAAAAGGTACAAAACACAGTTTTGTAGGCAGGTACCATGTCTCTTTGGTCTCATTTGACTTGAAGTGGACCTGTAATTTTCATCTCGGCAAAGATGGTTTGGGGTTGAATCTACAAAGCTGAAAAACACTTGTAGGGTTTACCCAAGTGCATGCAGCGAAAATCTGAAATTTCCTTAGAAAAAGCAAAGCGCCTCTTGGCTGTGTAGAGATGGCGAAAGCTAGAGCGATGCTTGCTGCTTTTTTGATTCACGTTGTGATGTGGGGCGAGGGTTGGCAATGCTGATTTTAGCTTCTCTTGCATGAGATAAGCTGTGGGTTATAAGTTTGGGTGTTCTGGCAGTAGCTCCGCATCTGCTCTGGCAAGGAAAGTAAATGCAATCGCTGTGGACAGCAGCAGCTCTTAGTGACTTCCCAGTGACCGAGTGAAATACTAGTTTTGCTAGAAAAATACTGAAATGCTTCGTTTCCTGATGGAGCTGATAGAAGTAGCCTCTTGGTAACTGTTAGTAACCTCTTTCTGAATTATGCTGTGAATAATTTAGATGAGCTTGGCTGTCTTAAAAAGAAATAATGAAATAGCAGCATATTACTGTTTTGCAGAACTTAACCAAAGTTTCTAAACGTGTGTGTCTTCCCGGGGCTGGGCTGGCCAGGCCATTGTACTACTACATGCAGTAGTACTGGTTATTCCATGTTTGCCTTGAGCTAAATATTATTATATTTTATTAGCTATACTGCTGTTTGATCAAGTTTTTCTGTAGGAGATTGCCAGCAGTTAGAAAATAAACAACAGGCCAAAATACCTGTTTGAAGGTGCAGAGAACTGCTGCAGGCTTGGTGAGGGGTGAAATGAGCAGGCACTCTCTGAAATGCGGATTATTGTTACCCAACTCAGCTTTTCTGAAGCAGGCATTCGAATAGTGACATTCTGATGCTTTCCGCTAACAAGGGGTTCAGGGTTTTTTTGTGCCCCCCACCCCCAGTCCTGGAGTTCCCAGAGTCAAGGGGGGCCATGCCAGCCCCACAACAGGCTGCCGTGGTGGAGCATCACCTGGCTTGAGGTTCGAAGGCCTCGGAAATCAATGGAACCATTAATTTGGGGGATGTTTAATAACATTGATGGGTTAACTAGTTCCCTAATAATTACATATTTTTTAAAATATGAAGGTAGGAAAATCTTTCATATCCCTTTTCCATGATGTCAGCATGCTGCCCTGATTCACTGGGTTCAGGAGAATCCATGTGACTTTTATTTTTCTAACCCGTCGGAACACCTCTGCTGCACTGGCCTTCGTTAAACTTCTCAGTGCTTCCTCGCAGAGGAAATAAGATCTCTGTTTATCATCTAGTCAAATGCCTACATCATTATTCAAGCTACACATCCGAGGTCAAAGATACTATCACATTTTCAGCCATTCAGATGACCCAATATGAGTCCCAGTTTTCTAAAGTAAAAGCAAAGTTTGTTTTTTGTAGTATAAAAAAGGGAGAAGATAGCAAACCTCAGGTTAATTAGATTATTTAAAGTTCACATCGGTGCTATTGGTTAGAGCAGAGGTGGAGTCCAAGTTCATTTTGATTAGGGGTTAAGTGAGATGGAAATCTCCCCGTGTCTGTCTCTGCACTGCTGCCAGCCTGTCTGTCTGTCTCCGGGGCCTTCCTCACTGCACAGGAGACAGTAAAACAACACAGTATTTGCCTTTGTACCACGTAGTTTAATATTTCAACTAATACGGGTGGATGCTCTGATTATTTTTTTTCAGTAGGATTTGGTCCCTTTCCCCACTCTGTGCTCCACTCGCATAAAGTTTGTTATCGAAGCTCTGTTTTTTCCCAGATTTGTTGAATAGGTTTTAAAGTGTAACACCCAACTGTTAAAATTATTGCAGCTTTTCCTTCAACACCTTGTCAAATAAAATGTCTCATTACCATGCAAATAGAAATCGGTCCTGTTGCCAGGCAGGCAAAATGTTTCCGTACAGATTACAACTTCTTGAACCACAGCATCACGCCAAACACGACGTTCGGAACAAATACAACTTATTATATGCGAGCAGCGGAGGTTTGATGGTCTGCGAGTGAAGAGGAAATGTCAGGCCGAGTCCTGAAATTTTAACAACTTAATTCACACTGCAGCACAGTAGTGAGTACATCTAATAGCATAAATAAGATGCAGTTGTTAGCCGTTCGTGTGTCATAAAGTTTGATTAAGGATGTAGAGATAGGAATGAAATTTTATTTTGTCCAAGGCACCAACTCTCTTTTGCACCAGAGAGTGTTTCTGGAGTGAGGAGACTTGACAGGAGCGACTGTTGAGTTGTGTTGTATAGGGGCTTTTTGTGTACTAAAACCACTTATTTTGTGGGTTCTTCATGAGTATTTGTTTAAAATCATTGGCCCATATTCCTGTTTGGAGATCAGTTGCAGTTAAGTAAAACATTTGTGTGCATCTCACAAAACCAGTCACTTAGTACAACTGACCCGAACCATACGCTCACTCCTAACTTAGTTTGTAAAGTCAAATACTTTCTGTAATACCTAATTCAGAGTAATTCATTGGCAAGTAGTTTGTTTCGGAAGCATAGCCATTTCTTTGGACAAAAGTTTGAATGATTTCCAAAACCTCAACCACCTTTTTTTTTCATTACTGTTTGTTCTTTTTAGGAAAAATCATTTTGCCTGCAAACAATTAGCAGTTCTTCTACTGGTGTCTAGTCTTTAAGGTAAATATTTTAGCTGTCTGTCTTTGCTGTTCAAAACACTAGAAAAGGGTAATTCATCCAAAATAAATATGCAATTTTGAAGCTGATTTTTCAAACAGATGACTGTGAGGAGGTACTGGAAACAAGCCAGTGGCTTCTCATCTTGTAGTTCCCAGAATTAATTTCCTCAGAAGTGCGAAAGGCTACAATGCAAAATTAATTCAATCCACACTAAATGTTTGCATTTGCCAGTCGTGTTCCATTCTTTCTAGAAATGTTCATCACCTACTTTCTGTAATTGTTTCCATCTCTTTCCAATAGCAGAAAAACAAAACCAGAAAGTCTTACATCTTTAAAAAAATACTGGTTTTCAAGGTTTGTATGATGTTTACCCTTTCATTGGAAGAGAGAAATTTTATTTTCAGGCAACTTGTTCAAAAAACATTTTTGTGTTGTATGGTGAGTTTTCTTAGAAAACAACTTTTCATTTCCAGAGCATCTCCCCTATCTTCTGTTCACATTCATTCATGAAGGAGATGGTTTTATCTAATTACAGTACAACTCAGGCTTGCTTTTTAAAAAGAGCAGATGGGATTTGGGGTATTTCAGGTCCCATGCACAACGTCAATTTTATATATATCAAAGAAAATACCTGATGAAATGAGCAAAAATGCACCATAAGGAAGAATTTAGATACTCTGATAGAGACTAATAAATTGCTCTAAACCTTTTGTCACAGTCTACTGTATCAAGATTTCAGTTTTAAGTGATTAAAATGTTATTTTAAATGATTTTCAGAGTATCTTCAACTGCTAGCATAGGTTTGAGATGTATAACGCAACTTCATTCCTGGTAAGAATTTTCTGTTAAGCTGCATTGGAATAGGAAATTTCATTGCGAAAGAATTGGCTAAAAGGATGGGATTTCCTCAGCTGTAAATATATGACAGAAGAGAGAGTTTTTTGTATTTTTTGAGAATCCTCTTTGTAACAAAGTCACAGTTTGAAGTTCTGGATTTGATAACTGTAGATATTAATATGGGTTAGAAAGTCAGAAATCGCTGTGAGAGCCTTGTCCTCTTGAATCCCTAGTGCCAGAATATTTTTTCTGGGAAGCAAAATTGCCTTTTTCATGAAAGAGTCAGAGTGTCACCAACTATGGATGAGTGCTATCAGTTGTCTCATGAGACTGTTTCATGGAATTTTTATTCTTGCCTCCAAACTGTGGCACAGTTCCCTCTTCACCTCTCAAATTGAATGAAATAAGAAGCTTTCTGTCTTAACATTTCAAAATCATCCAATACTTGCAGTCCCTCTTTGTCAGACACACTGGGGTATTTTTTTTTCCTTTTTATTGACTAAAAATAACTAGAGCCATTATCCTCCAGTATCAGGCTTGTTGACTAAGTATTCAACATGGATTTCTGCTGTCCTTGGCTGAGGAACCATCAAGGAACCTTCTACCCTTCAGAATGCACAACCGCAGCGTAGACCTCAGTAGTTTCACATAGGACTCACTTGGTACCAAATGGCTGATGGTTGGATTTTTACAGGGATTCTTGAACCTGCAATTTTCTGTGAAATATCTGATGATTTAACACCATCTATATGTCAAAAGTCTGTATTTACTTCCAGTTGTGTGGCTAATGGTAACTTCACTCATGCAAACTCTTGTCGCGTGGTCTGCAGTTTGCTGTTGAGTTTCTTCTTACTTCTGCCCCATGAGACATCAGCATAGCATGAGATCGGGGAGAGATTTATCTCCGCTAACAAATTAGATGTTTTCACATAAACAACTGAAACCCAGAAGTATCTGATACCAAACAAACATTTGTTTTCTATGTAAATGGCCACAATCTTGAAGATGCAACTGAGTCCCTGTAGCATTGGGCTGTCGAGTCCTTTCTGAGCAAGGTGTTGAGTTAAAGCTTGACTTTCCCAAGAGAACAACACTCTCTTGCCCCTTGGATCTTTAAGCCCCATCTGTTGAGCTCTAATAACCCTAAAATCTCGGTGGCCAGAACTCTTTTAGTAGCAGAGGTTATTTGAATCTATCGATAAGATTTATTTCATATAAAATCCAGCAATATTAATGTCTTTCTGTAATTACTTTGATGTATATTTTTGTTAAAATAGGTGTTCTAGTAATAATGAGAAGATGCAGAAGGCACCTAAACTCCTCCACAAGCAGAAACTCCCCTTCAAATGGTCAGAAAGTATTTCTTCCTAGAAGTGTTTGCTTAACTTTGATCCCTGCAGTGCAAGAACCAGTGGAGTGGAGGTGAAGGGAGGGGGTTTCCAAGTTCAGGGTTTATCTGAGAATAAGTTGTGGGTATCTCTTTCTTTAAAGGAAAGCCGAGGTACAGGGTATGACTGGTGGCAGCATCTGAAATGACAGTTCTGGTTGCTCAGAGGGGGTGGTTGCTGGGACAAATCATAATTACTACTACCACAAGAACTGCTGCTTTCCTTGCAAGCAGCTTGGTGTAAATTCTGCAGTGTCCCGTCATTGCTTGGGCTGGTCAGAAATAACAGAAATGTCAAATTAACATTGTTGGACAGGCATACAAAAAAATCACTTCAAGCTTCCCATGTTCCTCACATAGATAAACATTGGAAGATAATGTGACATTGGAATCTGATGGCAACAAAGAAAGAGTGTAAACAATTTTTTTTCCGATATTTGTTAGAGGGTGGAATGCAGAGTGTTCAGCTCCAGCAGGAAACCCAGCTTTCAAGAATGGGAAACAGGGATTTCTTTCCAATTTTGTGACGGCTGTGTACAGATACAAAACTGGAAAGCTCTGTATCCTGTGCTGCTGTAACCCCAAATCACAAATAGAGCAGAATATCTGGCTTTAAAAGCAATGAACCAAATATGTTTAAGTTCTCTGTACAGTTTTGTATAGGCAGCTGAGTCAGAAGTAAATTTATATAATTATGCACCTCTGAAAAATAAAATCTGAAGTGTAAACTCTGGCGTACTCCTAAGTATAATAGTGTGAAAAACACTGTTCTGAGGAGACAAAAATGTGTATTGGTGCATTTGGGACTATTCCCATATGACCTGCAGAGGCAACATGAGAAGTGGCAGCATAACTGTAAACAGAGAGGCCAAGGACCCTGAGCCTCTGCTTCACAGCCTGCTCCAAACACCAGCGTTCTTATTCACAGAAAAAATTACTGTCAAAAAAACCCACTTTGTAAAGCTGTAATAAATCCAACAGACTGAGTGTCTCTTCCTTGGTATGTTAGATGGAGGCTGTATATTAAATCAAATATCCAGGATGATTTGGTCTGCTGTATTTTGAAACAGTCTGAGATTTAAATCCCACAGTTCGTTTCTTGAACATGTGTCTATATATGTATGTTTTTTTCACAGTACGAGGGATTTTTGCTTCCTGCTGGCTCTCAGATATCTCTGTCCGGCTTGGGGGGCCAGGAGGCGAGTTTTACAGACTTGAACTATGTGAGCACCTTTTAGTGCGATTGCTGCATTTTCCAGGTGTGTTCACTTTGTCGGTAGCATGCGTATTCCAGTGTCAAGTAAGAAAATGTATTTTTAAATGAGAAAGGTCAAACGTTTCCTGTCGCCGTAGGAAAGGTACTGAAATACAGGTTTCGAACCTCAGGATAGTTAATGGGTTCAGTGTCACTGAATTACATTGAATAATCCAATCCTAAAAACTTTAACTGCCATATGAGTTGGAAATACAGCGTTAAATTTTACTGGGACTATCTGCTTTAAGGAGAAAATTGATCTCTTTTTAGGCTTTGTAAAATAGATTAACCCGTAGGTCAGGTTTATCATATGGATTCAGCTATATTAGTACTGCTTGCCCAAATGTAGAGGCTCTACTTGAAGTATTTGGATTTCCTCAAATCAGGGTCGTCTTGGAGAGTGAAAATGGTGGTGGTGAGGATACAAAAAGGCCTAAAAATTGCAGATCCTTGTATTTTTGTGAAGAGGATTTCTTCAAGAAGAGGTGTCATGTACTTTACAAGCCAGGGAGCTCTGCCTTCAGTATTTACGAATGATGTCTTCCCTACCCAGGAGCCATGAATGGGCGCTGAAAGCTTATCAGGTGAAGCAAAGAATGAGTGGAAAATATTAAGTATCTCAAACATTGAAATACCTTAATTGTCCCCCATCCCTCAGGCTTACGGTGGTCTCCCAAATGCTGTCTGTTGAGACTTTTCTTATCATCCCACTGAGGGATGGGTTGTATTTATATACCATTGCTGTTCTCACACGTAGCTTCATGGATCTAGTTTTATGATTTTATAGAAAAGTAGTTTGAAGGTACAATCATTGTGAATAAATTCACATTTAAGCAACTTTTTCCAAAGTAAACTCATTTTAATGTGGGTTAAGGATTGGTATTTCCTGATTTCTGGGCATGAAATGAGTTTATCTTCACATGGCAATTTTCAAGATTCATTGCACCAATTTATTTTGACTTCTTTTTGCCCTCATCCCACTAACAAAAGAAGGGATACTATATACTCAGAATATTCATAGGGCAACAATGTGATTTACAATTCTACCTACATTGAACATGAGAATTTAAAGAAACAAGCACTTCTTCCTATATTTTTGGGGGTAAGAGGATTTGCAGTGTTAGGGATATGGTTTTTCCGTTTAAACTTGAGCAGGGCAGAAGGAAAGTTGCACCTTTAAATATCAGAGCAGTGAACTAGAGTTATTTGATTATAGGAGGTATGTCAGAGCTTCAAATATAAGGAATACCTTAATGTTGTTCATATTGCCTACTAAATCTGGTATTTCCAGTAGCTAAGGTTAATCTCTTCTATGTGAATAAAGCCACATATTGTAGATAAAGCAAAGACTAGCTGGTGGGCAGACTAGAAGGTAGTGCAGTTGTTCAGCACACATGGGTTATAAGGAAGTTCCTAATTTCCTTATAATCATCTGAGAGGTACAGTATAATCTTTCTACTGAAGCAGGGAAATATTAAAATCATAGAATC
>VXBO01002530.1:253771-259664 GCA_013400135.1 Rhinoptilus africanus | reverse complement strand
TGGGGTTGGTGTGACCCAAGTGCAGGACCCGGCACTTGGCCTTGTTGAACCTCATGCCATTGGCCCCAGCCCATTGATCCAGCCTGTCCAGATCCCTCTGCAGAGCCAACCTACCCTCCAGCAGATCGACACGCCCGCCTGGTTTAGTGTCATCTGCAAACTTACTGAAGGTGCATTCGATCCCCTCATCCAGGTCGTTGATAAAGATATTAAAGAGAACCGGCCCCAGCACCGATCCCTGGGGGACACCACTTGTGACCGGACACCAACTGGATTTAACTCCATTCCCCACCACCCTCTGGGCACGGCCATCCAGCCAGTTCTTTACCCAATGGAAAGTACACCTGTCCAGGCCATGAGCAGGCAGTTTCTCCAGGAGAATGGTGTCAAAAGCTTTGCAAAAATACAGGTAGATAACATTTATATTGGTCAAGGAAATCTGATAAAAAATAGATCCTCCTTAGGAGTCCAAATAGTCATTTGGAAAACTGGACATCCCACCTGACGAAGGCTGACAGGTTTGGTTCTACCAGGAGCTGCCAAGATTTAATAAACATTTTTAATTTTTAATACATGTTCTTATTGCCTTAAGAGAAATGTCATAGAATTTACTTGCTGGCACTCTTGTTTCTCCTCCTGTTAACTACCAAATAACAGTTTGTCATAAATGTGTTTTTCTGCACTTTTAAAAATGCATAAGACTTCAAATTAGGGTAACAAGTCCCACTAAGATAAAGTGTTCCCACCAGCGGGACAAAGGAAAGTCTAGAACATCCTGGTCTATGGACATCCGATGTCTTGAACATAAGGACGTCACTCCTCAGACACCCCTTTGGGGACAAAGGCAGCAAAGCTGCTGCAATGATCTGACGCTTTTGGACACAGGGAAGAGGGGGGAAGAAGCTCTTAGATGTTTATTTTGATACGATGGTGTTGAGTCATGATGCAAAGCTATGAGATAGTGTAAGCATGAGTGACTGTAGAGGTGCTGAACCACAACCCCCAAGAATAAAGAGGAAAACCTGCAGTGCCCTTCAAGAAAACAGGGTTTCATAATGTAGCATCTGTGTTCTTACAGGAGAGAAGTTTAAGATGGAACTGCAAAGATGTGTCCCTAATCAAAGGGGAGGGAAGTTTCAGCGTAGGGAAGAGGAAGAAGAGGGGTGAAACTTACATGGCGACATCACAGACCGGACATTCAAGGACCTTAAACACAAGAAAGGAAAGAGAACATGGGCAAGCTTGCTTGAAAAGAAAGAGTACAAAAGGGATGGCAGCAGTGCACAAGGACAAAATAAGGAAGGCAGGCACAAAATAAGATAGAACTAGCAAGAGACATAGAGAAATCGATTGGTAAGTACATTAGTAATAAGAGGAAGACCAAGTAAAGTGTTTGGTCTGCTACTTGAGGGAAGCAGGGAGCTATTAGCAAATGAGACTGAAGTGTTCAATGACTTTTTGCATTTGTTTTCAATTAAAAAAAAATCAAAAGTGAGCAGATGGTTAGCACAATTAATACCATGAGAAAATGAGTAAGATCTCAACCTAGGAGATCTACTGTTAGAGTCCTGCCTGGTTTAAAAGGGCTGATGATTTTAATCTGAGGATACTTAAGGGACTGGCTAAAGCACTTGTCACACCAGCAGACACTGCTGAGAATTCAGAGGGGCTGGGCGAGACCTCGGATCAAACGGGGAGAAGCACGTAGCATCTACCGATGGTAGAGGGGCCTCAGGCAAAGCATAAAATGAATCTGGGAAATGACAAGACTTGGTTTTCCTTTGTTTTATTCCAAATTTTTTACTGCAGGCACTTGGATGGTGACAAGGAAGGATGCAGCAACCATTGCGGATCTGGAAAATTATGGTTTTATTGATTTACTTTTTGCATATCGGACTTTCTACTTAAGTGAGAAGGGGAAGATGTTTTGATTTTTAGGAAGACTTTCAACATCTTCAGATGACATTCTTGTTGCTGTCTAGAGAAATTGCTTGAGCTAGCACAGTTCCTAAATTCGCAGGTGGAATCCAGGTTGAGGGAATGGAGGTTTGCTACAAGGTAGAGCCAGTGTGTACTGGCTCTACACAAATTCTCACACATTAACAAAACAGCCTCAAATAAAGGTGATACAGCCAAAAACTGACAAATATTCAGGTATTTATCAAGACTAATCAGTGGCCAGATACAAGGCAGACGACTCGCAAGGAGCCTTTCAGCAGGACGGGACGTGCAGATGGTGGATGTGAGTTGCCATGTGGGCGTGCGAAAAGCCAAAGGTGGGAGTGGATGAAGTCCTGCTCTTCTGAGAAAAAGGTGCGCTGTCCTGGGACATGGACAGAGGAATATGCGCAGCTGAGTCCAACCAAAATTAGATGAGTCATGGTTTCTGTGAAAGGCATGATGGGGTCTAGAAGATGTTTTGTATGAAGGGCGGAAAAAAAATAAAATCATGTGTTGAGGTGCCTGTGCGAAAGAGGACAGAAAGATTTAAATTGGAGCGGGAGAGTTCCCAACCAGGAGTCACAAAACCTCTGTTGATGTTCTAGAGTGAACTGGCCAAACAGGTTGGAAAGTCTCGGCAGGGGAGGGCTCTGGGGAAAAGCTGCACAAGAGTGCTGGGAAAGATGCCCATGTATTTGATTCTGCATTGGGATGACTGCTCTGGTAGAAGATTTTTCAAATTAACTTTTTCTAGAGCCTTATTTTTCTGTAATTCTGTTTACTCAATTGGTAGATTAGTGTCTTCTACAGGTTGGTTTGATCTGATTTTATTTGGTTTTTATCATTGAGATGACACTTATTTGAAGCAAAAATACAGCTTTATGTGACTGGGCCAGAATTATATTTTGCATTTAATTTCCTAGCTGTTAAGCTTGCTGCAAGGAAGCTAAAAAGTTTTAAGAAGTATGGGGGGGTGGGATTGAGGAATACAGTGTAAGAGAACTTGTTTTATTAGATTATAGTGCTAGAGGTTACTTAACACGTACAAATTATGTATCTTAGAGTGTGGATAATGTATCTCAAAGTATCTGGTGCTTAGGTTCATGTAGAGTTCTACTTAAAATTAGAAATGCATATTTTATGGTAGATTACCATGTACATTGCTCTGTAACTAGTTTACTTTCTGGAGTTCCTCTGCACAAATACCAGTAGTACATAATGCTATCATAAAGTGAAGTGCATAGAAAATGTGAATTACTGAGCCTGTCGTAAATAAATATGGTGCCTTTCTTTATCATCAGTATTAAAAGCCATGTGACTTCTTTATTGTCACAGTAAGATTTTGACGTTTAAAGCTTCAAGAGTTCTTATCTGTGGCTTTGGCTTGGCTGTAGTTGACCGTCCAACCCAATAATACTTTCTATTTACCACCACAAGGGGGTTCCACACGTGTGAAATCTTGAATTGGCACAGAGTTTTAAGATGCTGCAATGGAATTCTGCTAACCCTCAATTAATAAAAGGTTTAATTAAAATTCTGAATGCAAAATTAAAGATTTAATTGGGGGAAATATTAGAAATAACTAGCAAGTAAGACTGACAGCAATTTCAGTTGTGATGGGGAGTGGTGGGAAAGTCTCTCCATATATGTGAGAATCTAATATTGGTTGACATCATGGTGTTTGGGGATCTGCTAAGAAGTATTCTGCAAAGAATGATAAACAACTCATCTGTTACTGTAGGGAAACTTTGTGTCTGCCCTGGGCTGGAAGCCTCCTCCTGTCTCCAGGCTGAAGATGCAAAGGGCACCCGTAGGTCGAGGTTGTTCCAGTCTTCGGGGGTTGTGGTTTGGTGTTTGCTGGGCCTCCTTTTCTGCTCGTTGAACCAGTCTGAAAGCCATCCATTACTGTAATTAGGTGATGTATTTAGAAATGAAATGAGCTAAATTAGGTAAACGTCTGCATTGCTCTGCACAAACCTGGCCAGTTTTCCTGCCACTGCCTCCGTCAGAGTGTCAGCAGGCAGCATCCCAGTGGGGCAGCAAGGGCTGGGACAGCACCGGGTTGCTGGTGGCCTTCCTCCTCTGGTGGCCACTGCCAGAAACAGTGACACAGCTTTGCCAGAAGAATTAAAACCCAAGTAATTTTAAGATACAAAGGTAATACTAAAACCACAGTTGTGTCTAAAGATACCAGTCTAGCTTCTATTAGTCTTGAAACATGTCTGTTAAACCTTCTTTGGTCCAGTGTAATGGTACCTTATTTAGAAATACATTTTATATCTTTCAGTTTATTTTTACCTTGTTCCGAGCTTGAAGGGGTTTGTTTACTGTGCTGGAACTTGATCTGCTCCACTTCTGCTGTAATATTTAATTCAAGGGGAAACCTGTGATATTTGTGTCTAAAGTAAGAAAGATTCTCCTTTTATTACCTGAGGCTCAAGAGTCCTTATGGGACCTGGTCTACCCATGTGCTGGATTGAGTGCCCCACTCTGTCAAATGGTCATCATTTATTACCACGTCCAACACTGGCTCATCTACATACTTAATTGACAGGTTTTATTATATTCTGTAAAAGCATAAAAAATAACTGGCAGAAAACTGAGTCGTCAAGACCCCACCAGTCTTGGGCTAGTCCTTTCATGTGTTCAACATGAATTTTCAAGAATTTTGTCAGCTGGCATCCAGTGCATGCGCCCCAGTAGCTCCATGTAATGCAAACTGGTCTTTGGTGACTTTCAGGTGGCATTTGGTCTCTTGACTGAGGTGGTCAGCCAGAAGGTCCTTCAGAGACACCTCTCATTTTCTCAGAACCCCTCTACAAACTCCTTGTCCCCAAACAAAAAAATCTCCACCTTTACTTAAGAGAGCTCTTGTCCACAAAACAATGTAGACGAGAAATAGGTTTTCCTTCATTTTGCTCTGACCGTTGAATTCCCTGGGTTTTCCTTTCCCCTGGGAGTTCCCCTCAGCATTCCCCCTGACTTGGCAGAGGCCAGCAGACCGGTGTCTTGCAGTGGGTTCGAGCTGTGGGAAAGCCTCCCTTTTGCAGTTCCGAGCACTGGTGCCACGTTCCTGTTAGTCAAAGTAAATACAACCAGATATTTCTCAACGGAATTGAGACCGCTCTTAATTTTCTGTAAATCAGTGGCTTTCTTGCGTTTTGGGGTTTTTTTTCCATTAAAACGCGATCCAGTACTGGTAGTGCTTTGTATTCTGAAGGCCCAGTTTATCACTTACAGGGATTCTGAGAAAATACTGTAATTTGTCCAAGGTGATATTCTTCAAATGTTGCACAGGTTGATCCAGAGTTGTCCATGAAGCACTTTTCTTCTGCACCGAGCTATGTTTAGGGGTGCTTATTCTACTCTACAGCCTTAGTTTTCAGTTGCTGTGACGCAGTGTAGATGTTTAATAGCTGACCCCCCAAAAGGCAAGCCTTTATGTTCTGCATCCCTCTCCTCTTTTGTATTTAACCACTTGGGCTGTTGATTCTATTTGCTAAGCCAGGGGAAAAAAAACAAAAATCATCCTTGCTTCCCTCCATTTTCCCTAAATTACACAGCTATAATTTGATTTTCTAGTGGCTGGTGACCTATCAAGTCAATGCAGTACTCCTCATCTTTTTGAGGGGGAAAGGGAGTTTTCTTTAACTTTTTTTTAATATTTTTTTTTCCCTGCAGCTTGGATTAACCTAGTCTAAAATAAGTGAAAGAAATCTCTGAGGGCCACATGAAGAACATATCCCGCCATTGTGTATGCTCTTGAAAGGAGTCTTGTTCGAGTCCAGGGTTTCCTGACACTTCACTGCAACACAAATCTGTGATACCGCGGCACTTGCTATTTGAGTGGCCGCTGCAATAAGAGCAGAATTCAGTATTGTCACAGCCGTATATTACAGCCGTGGAAATTCCGTGTAGTTCATTGGTCCGTGACCAACAAAAATCCCCTTGG
>VXBO01002530.1:228771-248771 GCA_013400135.1 Rhinoptilus africanus | reverse complement strand
TAAGCTCGGAATTTTTATAGAGGTAATCTAAAACAATATTTGATTGCTACATTGAATTAATAACAACAAGCCCCTTTTTCTTGTTTATCAGTGTATCGGAAGAGATGCTCCCCTTCACTTTAATGATCGTTGTTTGTATCATACTTTCACTGGCTTTCTGCTTAGTTACGCGTGCTTTTAAGCAGTATCTTGGCAATATTTTATTTGTTTTGCAAAGCATACGTGTTGTCTGGGCAGTTTGTCCTTATGTGTAACATGTGAGGTTGGTGACTTACTCAAACACATCGAAAAGCAGGTTAAAAAAAGGTAAAAGTCATCTTCAAGTGGAAAACTGGAACGACATTTAAATCCTGAAATGAAGAGTGTAGTTAATTGTGTTCTTTTTAAATGACCCCTGGGGAACTGCATGACAAAGGAAAACATTGATTTGAATATTCCAAGTTTGCAATGAATTGACCTGGATTTACTCTCCAAAAACTATTGTTTCTGCCACCAACTCGTGAAGCAACGCATGCCAGAATAAAGCTATATGATGGGAGGGAAAACTTCTGGAAGGCACTTTTAATCTCTGAAGTGGCCAACAGGAAGACAGGAGGTTTGGAAGTGGAATTCTGCTTTTTCTATGCAATTAATGCATTTAAATACATTCAGATTTTGGTCCTTTGGTGCAGTTCGTTAGCACCCCTGCCGTCCTCCGGGCTGCAGATCAATGCAGAAGGTCAGGACCTTGCGCNATATAAAAAACAAATTGCTAGTATTGTTCATTAATTTCTGTCTTTGAAATGCCATGTCAAGGCTCCCAAGGAGCTGGCGGTGCCAGTGTCCCCTGGACGGCTTCTCACCATGGTCCAGTGCGAGTTCCTGATGAAATTACAGGTGCAGGGAAATGCAGAATTAGAAATATATCTGATGTTGCGATACTTGTGAAGCCATAGCTTTGTTGATGACAGGACAATTCCGTTTTTGACAGTTTAATTTACTGTTGCCAGTGGACAGGAGCAAAAGGAGAACGTGGGGTTAGCCACCTGCCCCCTCGCACTGTGTTTCACATGCGAGGTTGCAAAATCATGACTCCCTCAACCTGTCGTGCTCAAATGAGAAGGTTTTCAGCTGGGGAAATGGAATACATCAGTGCAGGTAATATTGCCTGACCTCATAAAACAAAAGGAAAAATTGCAGATTCTGACAGCCATTATGAATCTTGTATCAGCATCCAAACGGCTCCGAGCCGAGGTACGGTACATGTTTGTAATAGGGAAAAAAAACAGGGTTGCCATGTTGACTTGCAATATGGAGCAAAAAATGACTTGTCAGTAATTCGTTCTGAGATGTTAAAGAGGCTATTGAATTTACTGGTGCTTTGCCTGGAGCCGCGTGCGGGAACTCATGGTCGCAGAAGTGCTGGGCTTGGGCATGGGCTCGGGGGCAGTGGGAGGGGACGGGCACCTGCTGCAAGGTTAAAGCACTGCATGTTCTCCACGACCTTTGTTGGGTCAGACATCGCTGAGCCTTTTTACAGTGCACGCTGTAAAAGTACATGTTCTCTTGCTCTTAAACAGGATAATTTTGGTTTTGAAAGCCTTTAGACTACACTGTTTTCTTCAAAACCCTAAGTTTTATGGCGTATGCACGTGGTTATAATTTTATTTCTATTTAAAGAAGTAATTTATTGAGTATGGTTGTTCTCTCTAATTCCGTATTCAGTTTTCCTTAGCTCTTAATTTCTTGACTACTCATGTTTTTCCTTATTTGATAGCGTACATTCATCCATCTCATTCCTCTTTGGGTTTCCTTGTGTTCTTTATTTTTGGAAGGTTGTGAAAATGAGCATTATCAGAGTGATTTGGTAAGACAAGTGAATTCAGGATGGAGTCAGTCGTTAGGCACATCTGTTTGCGTACTTCAAATGCCTGGAGTTTCTTGCAGACTTTCACTGGTTGGGCTGTATTTGATAATAAAGTAGTTCTGGGAAAAGTCTGTTAATCAGATGAATTTAAAATGCTTTCAGTAACTATTTTTAAGCTTGAAATTCCTCTTTTCTCTAGATTTACTTTTTTTTGATGTTAAAGACTTGTTGCCGTTTTGAAGAGGCGAAGGCCATTACACGACGTCTCTGGTGGTGGGTTTTCAGTCGTGCCCAGGTAATGCCAGGTAAAGATGCTTCTTCCTTTGCCCTCAGAGAAGACATTTTCCTTCCATGTTTTTCAGTGCTGTAGAGAACCACTTTGAATCTGTAGCAATGAACTTCCATCTTTTGTATCTTCTCTTCAAATTTTGGTTTGTTTTCTTTTTTTTTGGAGTGTATCTTCAGTGCTCAGTGTTGCTGCATAGGCTGTGCTGGACCGCACGGTAGCTCCATCTCAGGCTGGATGATGGGGAGCGTCACTGAGGTTTTCTTTGACTCTTTGGGGAATAAAAGCTCTTTTTGCCTCAGCTAATTGGGCTGGCGTATGTGTGGGCAGGTTATCCTCTCACGCCAGCCGCCGCCGTGATATTTACCCATCTCCCCTCCTCAGATGGAGCCTCGTGCACACCACCGTGCTCTCGGCCGCTTTGTGTTTGCTGGAACTTGAGTGCACTTGAATTAAATTGCAGCTCATGAATGTGACAAGAGCGTCGGGATGTTGAAGGGAAACGAAGCTGGCGGGGAGGGCAAGTCCATGGCTCATGGCACCCAAGACCCACTAGGATTTGGGCATCTCCACGTCCTCCTCCCATAAACCGGGGAGAGGTACCAGGGGGGAGAAACAGTTTGAAAAGGCAAATACGGGAACTGAGCCTAGGAAATTTATTTATTTGTTAATTTGCCTTCTTAAGTGAAGATTAATGTCTAAAATATTCGTTTTTTCCATTCATGAGGATCATTTATGCAAACAAGGTGAAATACATAGCTATAGTAATGTATATATGCTTTTAAGTGATCTGAAACACCTTGCATAAGACAGCAACCACTACCAAAAAAAGAGAAAAAATCTATGAAAGAAAATAGAGGGTATTTGAATACGTATAAGGTGCTAAAATTCAGAGACAAGCATGGTAGATTAGAGGAAAAGGTTGTCCAACAAAGCTGGACACAGTCCAGAAAGAATGAAAAATATTAAATTACAGAAGGATGTAAAACGCAAACTTCCATATTCACATACTATTTTTTTAGCCACCCACGTATTAAAAATGTCACTCTGTTGTCTACAGCCAGCTGTGCCACCGCTGCCACCAATGGCAAACGTGGACTTTCTGTTCGCTCGTGGTAACTGTGGATTCCCTCATTAATTGAAGTTGATGTTGCTTTTGAGGTAATTAAATCACAAAGACGGCAGCATAAAAAAAAAGGATGGAGGTCGGAAATACCCTGTTATTAACCTGTGCCAGGATGCGGCTGCTTCTCAGGGCAGCCATTCACTGTGGGTTGCCCATACCCAAGGTTGACGAGCTCTGTGAGGTTCATGGTCACCGTTTCAGGGATAGAGGGAGACAAATGTTTTTTAATTGTAAATTCACTCAGGAGAAAAGGTATGTGAAACTCAAGTTATTGTGCAGAAAGAAATAAGTCGGGGTTCTTGTAGGGACAAAGCCAACTAGAAATAGATAGGTTTGTGGTGACAGTGGAGAGAGAAGAAGAGTGTCAGGCACCCGAAGGAAATGGATGCCCTGAGATTTGCTGCAGTGACTGCAACTTTTCTGGTGATGTTGTGGAAAATCTCTACAGTTGTCCACTCAAATAGCCATAAGGCTACTAAATGTAACAGGCTTACAGCAACTTCTGTATTTGCAGCTATTAATAAGTCGCTTTTCCATAAATTATCATTTAATGTCTTCTGCTGTCAGAAACGAGCAAGCCTCTCGACTGAAAACATTGATAAAGATTATGAGCTGCTTTAGAAAGGTGTTGCTTTTCTCAGATGTTCATTACAGGGTTTTATTTCTAAAAATAAACCTAGGAGTGAGAAAGTTACTCTTAAAATTCAAATTTTTTTTCAGAGACTGAAAATCAGCTCTGGTTCATAGGGATGCAGATTAACGGAACGGAGGACATCCTTTTCCCCTTCAATCACTTACATGGCGCGTTTCGCATTACCGGGTGACCGCGTCTTTCCTGTTTAACAGCTGAAATGGTTTGCAAAGGCCACTTCAAGTTTCTCGGCTTTTCACTCCCTTTTGTGTGAGACTGTCAGCGCCCGAGCCCCGGCCATGACATGCACAGACCGGCTGGTTTTTCTCCTTCAGATCAGCGGCTCTGGACAGCTTCTCTTTCTCTGGCAGCCGCTTCAACCTGCTCTGTCTTGTCATCCCTGAGTTCAATATCTGCTGCTCTGAAGGAAAAAAAATGGGATGGGTTGGACCATTGTATTTGGTCTTTTGACCCTCCATGTTGCCCATGAGCAGTGAAGGATAACTTTTGACAAGCCATGTCAGATGTGACAGGCAATCTAGTTGGGTTGAGTGGAAATGTGCTGTACAAGTTTGAAGCCTTAGTTGGGGGCATTTTCCTGGTGTTCAGTGCATTTAAATTGACACCAGACCTCAGTGTTGTGCGCTGCAGAGCCCCGCGTTTCCAAAGCCTGTGGTTTTAACAGCTCAAATGGAAGCCTTTCATACGCGTTTTGCATCTCATTCCACCAATCCAATGCAATATAACCTTTCCCGTCTTTCTAGTTTCCCATCCCTCAGGAGCACACATTAAATTCAGTTTTCATCTATGAGTATGTTTGATTTTTATTTTCTTGTAGGCGGTTATGTTTTACCATTCCATGTATTTCTGCGTTTCCTTAGGTCATCTGAGTGCGATGTGATAGACAACTCCAAGTGCGCTGTTACGCTAGAATTTGTTGAATATCGCAAATTGTTCAGAGTGTTGAAAGAGCCTTGCTAACCTTGAAATTCCTTTTATTTCCCAATTAATTATTCAGAAATGTTGAGAGAAGAACTTTCGTGGGAGGCACATTTTCTGCAATGATAACATAGCCTTCAGTCAGGATCTGTTCTTACTGTATTCCTTCATTAATGGGTTGTGATATGTGGTTCTACTTTTATTTGAATTCTTATTATAGGTGTGAAAAGCTAACAGGTAATGTCCTCAGTATCCTGTTGAAAAGCAAAGTCCACCGGAGCTGGTGATCTGGCTCTGATTTTCCACGTTCTCTTACCTTCTGCAAACATCCCGAGTACTGATCTCTTGCCCACTAACAGCTTTCCTAGCATAATTCTCCTCTTACCCATCGTCAGATCAACACTGATGGGCAGCAGTAATAAATGACGAGAAATTACCTTTCAGGTGCCCCGGTCCGCTCCAGCCTGGTCTCCCAGGCGATACCTTCGTTCCCCTTGTGACACATCTCCGCTCCCCCTCCCTGGTTTGAGGGGTTTCCAGCTGCCTTCTCCAGCCACGGCTCCGCACCCTACCTCTGGGAAGGAAAAATGCTTATTTTCTTCACCCCTCACTGCCAAGCCACACTCTTCATCCTCTTCCTGCCCTTTTTAGCTCACTGCTGAGTACTTGGGTAGTCTGAAGTGGAAAATGATGCAACTTATAGACACGAGTCTTTCAGCCTTTTTCCTGACCTGTGTCAAATCTCAGACACAGAAACTGCTTTTTTCTTGCGCAGCTGCAGGTAGAGGCAATGAGGGCTTTTTCAGCATCTCTACTCAAGCCAGCTTTGAAAATTGATCCCTAACTGTATTTGGAGAAATCTTAATCTTGTTTAACTTTACATGACTTACTGAACTGCAGTAACTCTTGGCTTCTCTTTCTATTTTTGTAATGCTCCTGACCCACAAGCTTCTGGAAGAGGAAAATTCAAGACCCACACTAGTTCTGGTTTTGAAAGCATTTTTGGAATGCCGTGGTGAAAAACCACACAATTTGGAAATAACAGTTTGGTTTCTTTTGCTTTGTAGAAATTTTTATGGAAGATGTCCCTTGTCTGGAGTGGCTGAGACTGGGGCTTCTCTTTAATCATTGAAGCCCTTGCCAGCTTTTTCCCTAGCATTTTAATTCCCTTAAATCACAATTAATTAAATAATCAGTCATTCGTAAGAATAAAGGTTCTTTCTTGCCATGAGCAAATAACAATCCCTCATTTTTCAAAGCCTCCCCCTACCTGTCCTTCCTTGGTGGTTCTCTGCTTTCCTGATACTCCCAGAGGTGCGTTGGGAAGCCATCTCCATACGTCATTGTTTTCCAACTCATGAATCCTTTAAGAAACATTTAATTTGAAGCATTTTAAAGACAAAAGTATGTTGTTGATAAGTGAGTAATTCTTCCATGGATATTGCTTCCGATGTGGAGCAGTTATCCCTTCTTGCTTTGCCCATCTCTTTCAGTGATTTGTCTTTTACAAGTTTCATAGGTCCTGGCTTGTGAGAAACTTCACTGCTTCAGAGCCTTTAAGTATCTGAAGCATCATCTCTTTGCCTGTGTAAATAGCAGTTTTCATGTAAAACCCCCCAAAAGTTAGTATTGCCTGTGAGGGAAATAATAGTTCCTTACTCAACGTAAGGTTAATCTTTCTCTCTCTCTTTCTCTCTCTTTCTTTCTCTCTCTTTCTCTCTCTTTCTCTCTCTTTTCAGAAGCGGGCTGTGTGACCAAGAGATGGTGTCCTGTCTTCTAACATGATAAATGTCTAATTTAGCCTGTACCGAAAGGTAGGGTTTTACCTCAACCTTTAATTAAACATGATAGTTTCTATCCAACATGATGCTGTTTGTTTAACTACATCGTGGTTTTGGAACAGAGGCCCTGTACCTGTGTGCATAATGCTCTTGAGCTGCCTTACCTATCCTTTTAATCAGAGAAAAGTACAGTCTTTCACTACAAATTAAGATTCCGGTTATCTGTTCTTCCTCTTGCTTTTCATTCCCCTTGCTTTGCGTGGGCTCCCTGGCAGTAGCAGCTTTCCTTCCATAACGCCGTCTCAACAGAGCCCCGCTGGCTGTAGGACCATGCTGCCCCCATTTCTGTTTTCTTATAAACATACATGCTGTCATTGCTGAGATCTTCATATTATAATGTACATAGCACAGAGGTCTACTGCTTGGTAAGCCATCTTTTTTATGTTTTATGCTGTCTCTATGGTTGTTAGACAAAAAGTCCCTTTTTTTGTGTGTCATTTTCTGAGTTTGGCAGAGAATTGGGTTTACCGTGGTTTCAGTGCAACTCCTATTTGCATTCGAGTGGATTATTTTATGTTAAGCATCCAGAAGAAGCTGGAGATGAAATAAGTCTTTTGGTTTCTTTACTTGCAGAGTTTTATTAAGCAGTGAAGTGCCATTGGAAAGGTGCTTGTGACAGAGAATATAGAATCATAGAATGGTTAGAGTTGGAAGGAACCTATAAGATCATCCAGTGCCACCCCCTGCCCTGGGCAGGGACACCTCCCACCAGACCAGGTTGCTCCAAGCCCCATCCAGCCTGGCCTTGAACCCCTCCAGGGATGGGGCAGCCACAGCTTCTCTGGGCAGCCTGGGCCAGGGGCTCACCACGCTCAGAGTGAAAAAGTTGTTCCTGCTATCAAGTCTAAATCATTGTGAGTTTGCTTCCAGTGTTAGGCTGGGGAACTAGAGGACCCAGCAGTGGGAACTGCTTTCTCCTGAGCCCCACTGCAGGGACCTCCAGCCCCTCTAGGCACATGGGGAGAGATGGATGTATCCTGGCTTGGGACTCCCCTTCCTTGGGGTACAGGCAGGGCTTTCAGCCACGGGACCCCCACCACCGGCATCTCTGACAGCCGTCGTGGTAGTAAATACAAACTACGTGTTAACGAAATAAATATAATGCTGAGAAGAGCACTTCTCTGTGCTGGTACAGTGCTTTCCAGTCATGCCAGTGGGGCGACACTTCTGGGTGTTGGGAGGTTTTTTTTCTCCAAATATTACAGATTTGTTTATTTTCTTCTTCATACTAGATGTGATTTTCTTCATAAGCTATTCACGTGTGAATTAAAAACAAATTAGACTGGTGGGTCAGTTAAGTCTTTTTTAAAAAAAAGACACAGAGCGAGCAGTTGGCAATAAACTTGTCCTTTTTGGCACCTGGAATAAAAACAGTAACATAACAGTACCTTTATATAGCACATAAAAATATAATTCAGGATAAGAATTCAGAGGTCACAGCAAGTGGTTAGCTAAATAGCTCTAGGGAGTTAAAATAGTTTGCTTATACAGAGATAAGGTGATATTTTATGCAGAAAGCCTATGTGTGGTTCCAAAGTGTGATGGTTTTATATGCAGTAAAACAACTTTGAAAATAACGGGCAGAAAAAGTTAAAGAAAATCATTTTTGCAGATTGTAAAACATATATACTGAAACTTATGAGGTGACTAATTCTGCTCTACTTAAAAGCGTCTGTCATCCTTTGCTTTAATTAGTGAATTGTGTCTGTATTGTTTCCTACCAACAGCTTCCTTCATTTCTTTGGCCACACATTGCTTTTGTTGTAGGGTATCATTATGCTCATAAAGCCTCATGGTGTTTCTTGGCCATGGAGAACTTGTGGTAGAACATTTTGAAGGTGTAAAGTCTACAGGGGCTGAAGTTACTCCCCCAGTATTTACATTTGGCTGCCAGGCTTACGGCTCCTTGGGGTCCCTTTGTACCCAGCGCTATTCAGATTGTACCCACAGCTCCAATTCCCATTAAATGGAATTGCACCTCGGATCCTGCCTGTGCTTCCACAGAGGGGCCCTGCCCAGCCCCTCCTGCCCCTCACCACCTTCCAGGAGTGGTTATCAGCATGTTGGGGAAAAACAGGGGGATTCTGAGTGGGATTCTGATATTAACTTAGGAACGGCAGTCCTTCCCATGTCTCTCTTCACAAACTGTTTTAACCATTGAGGCTTCTTAGAAATTTTCATTCTTAATAGCACTAACAGTGCTATTAACAGGCAGTGTTATGTTGCTGTGTATTTGGTTGGTTTACAGCAGGACAGTGGATAGGATTTACCCAAGGAAATGGGGTTTTGACTTTATGTATCAGTATTTACTGAGCGCCAGTACAAGGATGTGTGTGTCCATTGCAAGAAGTTTATGATAGGTTTTCTATTCTTGGATAGCTGCTGTTGAAAATGTATTTACCAGAATGATTATATGTGGAATATTATACAATCATAGAATGGTTAGAGTTGGAAGGAACCTATAAGATCATCCAGTGCCACCCCCTGCCCTGGGCAGGGACACCTCCCACCAGACCAGGTTGCTCCAAGCCCCGTCCAACCTGGCCTTGAACCCCTCCAGGGATGGGGCAGCCGCAGCTTCTCTGGGCAGCCTGGGCCAGGGGCTCACCACCCTCACAGCAAAGAATTTCCTCCTAAGATCTCATCTAACTCTCCCCTCTTCCAGTTTAAAACCGTTCCCATTTGTCCCATAGCTCCCCTCCCCTGTCCAGTGTCCCTCCTCAGCTTTCCTGGAGCCCCTTTAGGGACTGGAAGGGATTCTAAGGTCCCCCCAGAGCCTTCTCTTCTCCAGGCTGAACATCACCAACTCTCTTGGCCTGTCTTCATGGAAGACACGCTTCAGTCCTCTGATCATCATGCATCATCATGAATATGTGTATATTCAATTAAAATAACTGTTTCAATTAATGGTGTGCGTTAATGCTGATACACGCATATACTTTCTGGTAAATCTTTCTCGAAGTCACAGAAGCCATCGGCCCAGTGCCCTCCAGGAGGGATCTGAATATAATTTCTGTTACTTCTGAAACTAAAACGGTTTGTTCTCAGCTGAACTAAATCTGAATGTGCTCTCAGCCATCATGGGTGCCTTTGTTTTGTGGGATTTTTAGCTTTTTATAATGTCAGCTGGTCCTAGACAGTAAACCTAGTAATAACAACTTCTCATTTCAATTCAAAGACTCGTATACAAATACACAAAGAAGTGAAGTAATTAGATTCTGACAAACAATTTACTCAAATACTTTATTCATTGAAAAATGTGAAGTCAACGAGAAATACTCATAAACTTGTCAAGTTTGGCAAATAATTTTGAGCATGGAAAGTGTTCTTGGGTTTTTCTTGGAAATTAGCTTAAGCTTTACTTTTAAAAAAATTAGAACAATAGAAACCCTTTTGGCTTTTTGTATCTGTTACCATCATTGACCTTGTGGCTTTCACTTCGATGCTGTTTGCAAATGCTTTCAAAAGCCAACACTCAAAAACGGAATCGACAAGATCAATTCAAGAAAAGCGAAGGCCGTTGATTTTGCTGGAAGGTGAGCTTTGCAGTAGCGGATACAGCAGTGTTTTCCCTTTTCAGTTTTAAAAGTGCAGGTTTTGATCTAGAAGCTTAATTTCTTTCATCAAGGAATTAAGCAATTGGTTAAATTCCATGAGAACATATTTAAACATTTTGAAAAGATGTAACCAGTGACTGATGCGGAAAGGGTACATTCCCCATAACGCACATAATAATGTGGTTGTCGAGGGCTTCGTTCATTAGGGCATTTGATTTACATTGGCCGACCTCAAATTTTATGTAACTTTTTATATATCCAAATTAATGCATTTGTTCTCCACTCTTACAAAGACCCTACTAATTCCTGTCTCTGCAGCAAAGCCTGTGATCAGGGTCTGACTGTGGTCTCCAGCTGCAGACAGATGTTGCTGGTGGTAGGGGTGAGTAAGGTGGCTGGACGTGCCCCAGTCCCGTCGGCAGGCTGCAGGTGGGGGAGCATCTGCCTTGGGAAGACGCTGCTTCAGGCTTTGGTCCAGCTCCATCCCATCCATTTCCATCCCTCTGACACTGGTATAACCACTGAACATAAAACAAGCTGTCTTCCTTCTTCCATGGAAAGTATTTCTGCTTTGATGTAGTGCGCTAAGCTGTGGTACTAGGTGGTATGGAAATCTGGACAAAAGCTGCTTTGGCCAGCTCCTGACCCCAAATAATCTGCCATGAAATACCTTTTAGAAGTGGAGTCTGAACACTTTGCCTTCTCCGTTCTTCTTTGGCTGCTGAGAGGACTGAGGACAACCAAGACTTGTGCAGATGGGATCATTCACATTTCTTTATGTTCTCAGCCTATCTTTCCATGTAGTCATTGTCATGATAGCTACCTTGGCATAGCCTCCTTAAGAGATCTTTCAAATGAGTAGAAAGATTAATTAATTAATCAGACTTCGTCATTGGGTAAACCGTTAAGCATCCTTCCTTCCAGGTCAGAAGTTCAACCGCATCAGTTACTTAGGCGTGATGAATATCATATTTGTTAAAGAGCATTCCTTATGTTGTTACTTGGTAGATGTCCAGGTTCTGCAACTGCGAAAGAGTGAGGATATGAATTACTTTTAATTAAGGCTGGTTATTTCTAGCTGCTGTTGAGTTCTTCCTTTTCTCGGCTCTGGAGCTGTGAGGAGGTAGGATACTCACTCTCTTTTCACCCGGTTGGTGCACTGGTGGTTGGTCCAGGGCTGTGAAGGCTTCCCCAGCACTTCATCCTGGTGCTGGGAGCTGGAGTAAAGGTGGGGTGGGAGGTTGCACCACCAGCCTTCCCCTTCCCCGGCATCTCCTCCAGAAGAGGCCTCTCCAAATAAACACCCTTCCTTGGCCTTTGCCTTTTTTACAATGCTTCATGCTTTGCCTCTTGTATAAATAGCTGCCGCATTTCCACCAGGAGTTATTGCTGTTATATATTTTACAGACACTTTACTGTCATCTAAGTGGTTTATTTTATTCCCACAGCTAGGAGAAAACTACAAAAGGAATTTTGTAATCTGAATGTGATTGTGGGCAGAGAGTAATGTTTTGAAAAGGAGCTGAGAGTAAATTATATCACTGCTTTATTGTGTTTAAGGAGACTTTTCTATTGTGCTAGGAGTTAACATTAGTTCTGAAAGTTATTAACTGGATGTGGTTTTATTATGACTGTGTGTTTTGTCAATATATGACTTTTTTTGTTAGGTTTTTCGGTGCCAGTTAGGCTGCAACTTTGGCACCGTTGAAGTTTAAATATGTAAACTCAGCTCCTGTTGAAAGTTTGTTTAGGTTTTACCTCTCTCTCACATGCAGCAAATAAAGTAAACATTTTTTTCCCGGGTAGGCTATTTATAGAGGGGCTTTCTTTGGGTGCGATGCTGTTATACTGTGTTGTTTTGACAAATCGTATTTGGAGAATCAGACTCCAAATATTTGTAAAGCCTTACGAGGTGGCTTTCAGTGGAGATGGAAGTTATGTTGCTGAGGTGACCTTTCGAGCTGCCACTAAGTGGGTTTTCTGGCAGGAGGTTCGATGGGAGTGAGAGAGCCTTCACCGCCCCCCCGGGGACACCAGGGCTTCGCCTCCACATGGCGGCAGCCGAAAATGCTGCAGAAACGCTCGGCACCACTGCCAGACTGTCTACCTCCTCTTCAAAATACTCCAGATAGTGCTTTTTATATTAAAAATATATATATATGTGTGTATGTATATATATATATATTTCTCACTAGCACATGGCATCGTGTCTGTGTGTGTTTTCAGGCATTTGTTACTATTTTCTATTTGTTAAAATGTTGAAGCCTCTACATCTGCAGCAAAATAAACGACATTAAAAAGGGTAACTCTTGCAAAAATCAAAAAACTCAAACAAATCCAGCCGTTAAAATAATAACCACCCTCCCCATCGGCCCTGTTGCTGACTGACAGAAATGTACCTGCTGGGGCAAAATTGATCATTAACCCAACTTTGGTGTTTCATGCCTGCGCAGGTTTCTTGAATAACCAGTTAGAAAGGAGGAAATATGAAAACATTTTTTTTAACCGCAAAATCAAAATGTCAGTTGATATCCAAGTGATGTCATTTCTCTGTTTGGAAAACAATTGCAGCCGTCTTAAAAGCTTACCCAGCTAAACTGAGGATTATTGCCAGAAGAAACGCTTTCCTCCAGCTCTTTGGGAAGAGCAGAAGAAACACCCGTTCCTGGCATCTAGTACTGAGGTATAGCGTGGGCTTCTTGAGACACATAGCATCACAGAATTGTCCAGGTTGGAAGGGACCTTTCAGATCATGGAGTCCAACCATGGGTAGAGTGGGTTTTAAACTCGTTAGAACGTTATGTGTGTTAAAGAGAGTTTCATGAGCATTTTAACGGTAAACGGAGTAGATCTTTTATTGCAGCTTCAACTACCAGTTGTGTGAGTTGGTAGAAGTGTGAGAAGTCGCTAATGAGGAAGGACTAAAGCAACTGTACGTTGTTCCTGAGCGTGTGTTTAATTTCACAGGGCACAGGTCCCGCCTGGTTTTTCAGGCCAGCACAAACATGGTCTGGGAGTCGCTGGGTGGTTTACTGGGGCTTTGCTAGTGCTCGTAATCCCTTTAGCTGACGAAGGCAGGGGGCAGGGAATCAGCCCACGGTTTTTTAGAAGTCCATCCTTTTAGCAGGAAGAAATGCTAAGTGAAATGAAAAAAAAAAAAAAAACCCACAACCTTTTATTCAAGGAGCTGACGTATTTATGAATTACTATAGTTTGCATCTTATCCATTTAATGGTCTGTTTCTATGCGTCTTTGTTGCCATAGTGTATCCATACGGGCCTTAATTACCTATGGTTTGTTCTATACACATGCTGTATGGCCATTGGGGTGGCCATGGAGCGCTTCTACCCAGCCGCCTTCGCAGCCACTATGCTGGGTGCCAGTGCTGCCAGCCCAGATGAAGGGGCCTGGCCAGCATGGAGATCCCTCCCACTGCCAAGGGACATCTCCAAAGGGACAAGTTGCATTTGTGCCCCATCAAGGGAAGGGGCTGGACGGCTCACCCAGCAAGGAGCTCTGTGAGAAGGACCCACCGTCCTCCCGTCCCCCTTGCATCACCAGTTGGCCTTTAACATTGCCCATTTTGGGTTTTACTCAAACCGTTGGGCCCATAAAGGCTAATTTGGTTTATTGTTTGTCATCTTCCTCTCTGAACACACAGTAAAACCCCATACATTTGCAGTATGGATTTACTAGGCTATTCAGTATTAAATATAAAATCCAAGTATGGACCATGTACAATAAAAATATTTCATGGTGTGCGCTAAACCATGGTTGATAGACTAGAGGAGCCGATTCTCAGCCGAGCTGGTACAATCCAAGCAAGCACCAGTAGATCTCCATTACTAAATAAAGTGCTATCAGGAAACGTAATGTGTTCCTGTGAATTACCCCATTACCTGGGAAAGTCGGCATTGATGTGGCTGCTTATCCCGCTCCTGGCCAAGCTGATGTTTATCTATCCTAGTTTCTAATTAAAGCCAGCATTCATTTTTCTCAGGTGTCTATTTCAAAGTGTAAATTTTTTAAAATAAGAATATACTTTGGAGTCTCAGGAACAAACCTCTTTCATTATCCCAATTTTCCCTTATTTTCTGTCTGTCTAAAAAGAAGTCAGCTGTGTTCAGAGGCAGGAGAGCATCAGGAGACATCTCTCCCCTATCTGCAGCTGTATTTTAGGGGCTCTTCTGCCCTGTGATTTGCATAGATATGATTTAACTAATGAATAGAGCTGGTGTGGGGCAGAGGGAGCATCCAGAGCTCAGCCTGTGGGATCCCCCCGTGGCCGTGGTGCCCCTCTGGCATGGGCACAGCAGGAATAAGCACGTTTTTGTTATGGAGATACTTGGCAGTGACACTTAAGCATTACTTTTCAGAGGTAAGTTGAGTATAACCAGCTCCCACGCGGCTATAGCAAAAAAAGTAGCATTCATGTGCCAGTAGAAAAACATTTTCACGCTTGTGTGCACTGTATGTGTATATGTATGTGTGTGTATATATGTGTGTATGCACAAAATACCTTTGATACCTAAGGAAAAGGGCTTCTTGCTTTAGAAATGCTGTGTACATCCATTAAGACTCCTCCGTGTCTTAGCAATTAAGAAAAAAAATAATCTCTTAATTTCTGTAAGTATCTAAAATCTACTGGTGACTGGTGATGCACACAAATGGCTTTTTGTATTTGTACTATTAACAGTCAATGCGTTAAGTCAGAATATCTGTTTATAACTTGAACTGTGAGCAGGCCATGGTACGTTCTTGGCTCCCTTCCATGAAAGCACAATATAAACCTGGCGACATCCTGGCAGCCTTCAATTTAACTTCGCGTTGGATCAGGGTCATACAAGTGTAGTGTGTGCGAAACTGTTACCCAGTTTGTTCATCTGGATTTATCAGTGTGGTCAGTATTGAACTTTCAGGCATTAAAATAGGAACCTTGCATGCTTCGTGTGCTGTGGGTATGTGACTTTACTGTAGGCAGCCAGAGCCTGGAGTTTCGTCCCTGCCGTTATCAGGACTGGCAATAGTTTGCGTGTCTGAAGCTGGATTTCAGGGGAGAAAGACCTTCAGTATTTATCACCTCTGGGGTACATTGCTTATTTATATCATTGAAGACCCTTCTGTCCTGCTGACACTTTACTGTACGTGGGGAGGACAAGGCTCACACTTTTCAGAAGTCTTGCATCACCAACACGGAGCCCTACCTGAACCTTGCCTACTTCTGGGCCAAAAACATGGGGGAAAGTATATAGTTTTAATTAAAAATGGCTTTTTCTTGTCCTCGCTATACCTGCCTATTGGAATGATGCTGTACAAAATGATAAAATTTTGGGGTTTAAGATCTTTTTTTCATTACTGCAAATTAATTTCGAACAAAGTCCTTTGTCACTGAAGAGCAGTGCCGTTGATTTCTTTCCATCTGAGCAGTTTCAAGAGTATATTTATAGGGCAGTATTTCTAATATATATTGCACAAGTTCAATTTTGAATGACTCAAAATGGATACAGTTGGCAAATATTCCAAACATGTTCCCTTGTCTGACTCCTGGCTAGTTCCCGAACTGATGAGAGGACCAGAGAGCTGTCCTGTCTGATACTGAATCTCTCTTACCAGGAGAAAAAACTTACTTTTGTGAGAGCACACTGTGTGCTTTCAGGTGAAGTGGAAATGAATACCTCTTTCGCCTTGTCTAGTTGTCTTGTTTGGTTTAATTGTCGTCATAAGCGATGTTAACAGGGAGAGTGCTTGTGTCAACAAGTTGGTGGTGTGTTCGTCACCCTGACCTGCTCTTGCCAGGGCTGGAAAATGTGGTGTTTGAAAATCCTCTTTTTATTGCAAATGACCTGTTGTTGCTGCCATCAGTGCATTCAACTGGAGTGTGTCCTACGAAGCAGCACATGGCATCGTTTCAACTTCAGCAGTCTAGGCAAATAATTTCAGAAGTCTTGAGTTTGTAATGAAACCTAGCACAGGTATAGAGTAGGTCTCATTGAAAATTTGTCTTCCATTATACAGTACTTTGTCTCGATCTCTTTGTCAGGGAGTGTAGTGATAGGAGAGGAGGAATGGTTTTACACTGAAAGAGGAGAGATTTAGATCAGATATTAGGAAGAAATTCTTTACTCTGAGGGTGGTGAGACATTGGAATTGCCCAGACAAGCTGTGGCTGCCCCATCCCTGGAGGGGTTCAAGGCCAGGTTGGACGGGGCTTGGAGCAACCTGGTCTGGTGGGAGGTGTCCCTGCCTGGGGCGGAAGGATTAGATGATCTTCAAGATCCCTTCTAATGCAAACCATTCTATGATTCAGTCTGGGATTCTATGAATTCCTCTTTTTTAGTTCTAGCCCATTTTAGCAACATATATTCCTTTCAAAATATTGATTGGTGTCCATTCATCACATTGGTCACAATCTTCAGATACTTGATTTTCATCGTTATATTACATCTCTTTACTTTCTACTACATAATTTACTTTCATATTTCTTCTAAAACGTAACTCTTCTGAAATACCGTTTTAATTATGGCTTCAGAAATTCATCTTCCATTTTTTGATGCAAAGTGAAATGCAGCATTTCAGGAAGTTATCTTGTCAGAGGTGGCCTAGTGTGCAGTGGGAAATGAATATTCCTTTAGTCTTTTTTGTTCCTGTTTTGCACTGTGCTTATATAGATCATATTTTTCTAGGTTTTGAGAAAGTTGTGAAAAAATTTTAATAATAGGGTTTGCTAAAGTCTGAGTATGTTGCTGTCCCGTCCGTGAGGCCAGGATTTAGTCCTGCAGATACTGATTTTCTTTTTCATGATCTCTCAGAATTCTGTGATACCATAATTTTTATGAAGTCCATGTCCTCCCTAATTGTTAATAAGTACAAATCTTACAAAACAACGAAAATCACAGAACAGTTGAGGATGGAAGGGACTCTCTGAACTACTTTCTGTGTGTATAATTCATTTTTCCATTCCTAGTGGTTGCGTTCTACACTTGATTGTGACTCTCCTGTCTTGCTGGTTTGGGCTATTTCTCTTAACTCATCAAAATGATTTTGATTTCTGATTCTTTCACATAAGCTGCTTGGACTGTATCCCAACTTGGCGTGCATTGGATTGATAAGTATACTCTCTAATCAACTCAGGCTTAACCAAACATTGCAGGTCCTAGAGGTGTGATGCCGTCACAGTTTTACAAGCGATGTTTGGAGCAGCCAGTATGTTCAGGTATATCATACTGGCAGTCAAAACACATAGACTGGGACTTTCAGCTTGTATTACTGCAAAATACTGTTCTGAGCAGAGGTTTCTGTTTCCCTTGTAACCATGCAGTAAATACTTCTGCTTAAATTTTTAAAAACTTTTCTTGGCATCCACCTTAGGCTCTGTTAATGTAGACTGTATTTCCTTCTTTTTTTATGAGAATGTCATGGGTAGAGGTATATAAAAATCTTGCCAAAGTCAGTATATATTTCCCCTATTGCTCCCTCCCCTTATCCATGAGGCCAATTATCTTGTCAAAGAAAAAGATTGGATTTGTTTGGTGGTTTATAACCTTATGAACCTGAGATGCTTATAAATATTTTAATAATTTGTTCCATTATCTCTCCCAATATCAAAGTTTGACTAGTCTATAATTTCTTCCTGTCTATTTTTTCCCCCATCGTTGCAGATCCTCTGGGATCTCTCGTCTGTGCTCCATGAGCTGTCAAAGATGGTTACTAACTCTTCACTGCTTTATCCTCTTGCAATGAACTGTTACACCATCAATTAGGATTTCGAGACTGGTTTCAATATAAAGTACTGGGGCATCAATAAGGTTTGTTTATGATAATTCTGTTTGCTGTTTGGGAGGGTTTAACAGTTATGATCAGTACCAAGTGATGGATTATTTCATGCAATGTGAATGGTTGAGGGAGCTCAACGTGCAAATATATATATGTATATAAAAACAAATTTTTACTCTTAATTTAGGAAGTTGGCTCACTTCTGTCAAGTATAGGACTATATTAATACAGCTTTTAAAGTGCATTGCAAAGTAATGTACAGAATGTACTGCATCAAGTTAATTTCATGCACTTTCACCTCAGGCTGATTGGTATAAATTAAATCTAATCTTAATGATTTTATGCAGTCAACATGTAATGCAGAATCCTGTGACTTCACTGCTAGAAGTGTTCTTAACTATTTTTACTGCTGAAATTTTACTGTATATTTTGACAGTCTTGGTTCTCTAAAGTGCCCATTGAGGCTTGAAAAATTTGAGGTATTGTTTTTAAAGTTGAGGTGATCATGCCCTTCTGTCTCATATGTAGTTGTTGACCCCCTTAGGCGATTGGCACCTGTGTCTTGCAAACGTTATTGTCATTTGCCCTTGGAAGGAGATTTGAGGTGTATTTAACCTGGTCTGCAGTGGTCCCACTGGTGCGAGTGTTGCCCATGGAGCCAATTGTCCGCTGGGTCTCCTGGGGAGGGCAGCCCGTGGGAGCAACTCCTGCTGTTGGGAGTCGTGTTTGGAGGCATCTCAGGGGGGATGTTGGAATGGATGCACTGCTGTGGTTAGGCTGTGCTGTCATAGAATCATAGAATTGCCCAGGTTGGAAGGGACCTTTCAGATCATCGAGTCCAACCATCAGCCTCACACTGACAGAACCACCACTACCCCACGTCCATCAGCACCACGTCTGCCTGGCTTTTAAACACCTCCAGGGATGCTGACTCAACCACTTCCCAGGCCAGCCTGTTCCAATGCTTGACAACCCTTTCAGTGTAAACATTTTTCTAATACCCATCCTAAACCTCCCCTGCTGCAACTTTGAGGCCGTTTCCTCTTGTCTCATTGCCTGTTCCTTGGGAGAAGAGACCGACCCCCCTGGCTACCCCCTCCTTTCAGGGAGCTGTAGGGAGCGAGAAGGTCTCCCCTCAGCCCCCTTTTCTCCAGGCTGAACCCCCCCAGCTCCCTCAGCCGATCCTCACACGACTTGTGCCCCAGACCCCTCCCCAGCTCCGTTGTTACAGTTGAGTCATCTTAAGAAACTGCAAGGACAAAACGTGTCAGGACAGGGGAAGGTTTACATTTAGTAGTCGGTCCTGTATGCTGTTCACATCAGTTATTATTCCAACTTTGCCATAAATAAAGCTCATAAATATTTTAGTGAAATATTGCCAGTATTGCTCTTCAAAACCAGTTTCCTCTCCCGTTGCACAGCAAAACTCATGTCTTGCCCCGCCACTGGCAGCACTGTAGGTAAGTCTGATGTTATCTGGCACCAGGCGGGGTGTGTATGTGCGTGTTTGTGTGTGTATGTGTGCTTAAATAATTAAATTGCATTTCCATTATAATGTTATTTTGTGCACTACAGAAGTGTGGGGTGGTATTGCTGCCAGAACACAAACAATGCTTTTATCACAATAAATACCCTACCAAGAGTGTATTCTTGCTGCGAACAAAGGCGTTGCCGTAGTATTGCTGCGCATTGTTCTTGCTAACTGAAGACTCCTAGAAATCAGTGGTGCAAGCACCACACTTGTTTTAATGAGAATTTGCTACTTACTAAAACATTATGAATATTAAATACTTTTAGTAACAAGCTTTATTATGCAGTAACATGTTTTTTCATATGGAACAGATATCTCTGAACTTGAAATTAATGGGTACAAAGCTTTGTTGTTGTGCAGTTTGGAAACGTTCAGTGTGGTACTGTCGCATTTTGGACCTACAGAAAGGAGGCAGGTGTGTTAAAAAACCCCTGCAGGGTTTTTAATGTAAACTTTTTAAACCATGTTTG
>VXBO01002530.1:221271-223771 GCA_013400135.1 Rhinoptilus africanus | reverse complement strand
CATGAAGATCCGAAACCCTGGCCAGGCTGTGGTGGGATGCCACTGCACACCCAGCACTTCTTTATAGTTGTGAGCTAGTAAGTCCCAGGTGCCCAGCCCTACATCGATGGCTGCCCAAAACCTTGGTCACCTTGTGACCCAAGTAATACTTCTTGCTTTTGGTTGGTAAATGGAAGGTTATCCCTTTTTTTTTTACCTACTTAACTCAGCTGCCATCTCCTCTCTCAGGTAGATTCGATGCAAGTGAAGGTATTTCATGGAATCACAGAACGGTTTGGGTTGGAAGGGACCTGCAAGCCCATCCAGTGCCACCCCCTGCCCTGGGCAGGGACACCTCCCACCAGACCAGGTTGCTCCAAGCCCCGTCCAGCCTGGCCTTGAACCCCTCCAGGGATGGGGCAGCCACAGCGTCTCTGGGCAGCCCCACCTGCAAAACCATCTTCTTTTGTCTCTTAACGCATAGGTTATAAAAAATAACATAAACCCTGACATTCATGTTGTAAAAAACAAGATAAACATTGACGTTCTTTCATAGCGTTAACACAAGTGTGCTGATGGCTTGGGAGAAAGGCAGAAGGAGCTCCTTTGTGAGGGGGCTGGCGCTAGCCCTGCAGGTGCCCCTCCGAGTGCCAGGACCTCCCCGGCGCTGCCGCAGCATCCATGCGCTCCCGAGATATTCCAGGGCTGGTTGTATGATCACTGCTCGGATTCCTTGGATTTCTGAAACATTTCCTTTCTGTTATGCTTATCTGCCCTTTATAGGCTTTGTGAAGTGTTTCTAGACACAATTTTATTTTTTTTTTTTTTACGAATTTCGCTTCTTATTTCCTTTGCAGCGCCTGGATCGCTTGTTTGCAAAGTTTGCTTGGCCAGGGGGTCCCTGGGGGATGGATTCAGGACAGCGTGTGCATGCAGCCCTTGAAACCATGTCAAATAGTCCCCAGATCCTAAAAGGTTGGCTACCCCTGAGATACGGCATCATGTTTAATGGCCTCGCTTTTTCTTTTAAGCGTTTATTTTTATAATACCTGCATGAAATGTCAGCATGCTGGCGGCGACTGTATTAAACTTGTTTATATAATTTGGGGGCGGGGGGGGGGGGGATCTGCCAGAAGGGGTTTTTTTAAAAATAAAAAAAAAAAAAATCAGAGGATAAAAGATTCATTTTGATCACATTTAATCTTGCAGAAAATATTTCAAAGAAACGCTTGCTATAACAGTGGAGGTAAATGCAAGAAAAATTATGTTTTTATTGCACAGTCAGACTAAATGGTCTTACATTGATTACCGTCTGCTGTCATATCCACAGCCACATCAATATTTGGTAGCAAATAGTCTCATCTGAGGAAGCATTTTTCTGTTTACATTGCTATAACCTATACGAACCATATTGTTAAAAGAACGGTCAGCCTGGTGTTCCTCCTACTCTGCCGCTTGGCGTCGGTAATTAAATCAATGTTTTGATTAACATCAATATGGCTAATGGTGTAAAAATAATGGCTGATTTTTTATTATTTTATTTCAATTTTAATCCCTTTTTTTTAAGGAAAGGAAACTGGGGATCTGGCTGAGGATGTGCGTGCTGGCCGTGGGGTGCGTGACGTGGAGGGGCTGGGGGCCCAGCAGCAGCGTGCGCCCCCCCTGCTCAGTACCCCACAGTAGGGTCAGTTTTGGGTGAGATTTAGGAAAAAGCTGAACTAAAAAGGGAAAACGAGTGCTATTTTGATTTTTATTAAAAATTGGATAGCCAGGTGTCAATAAAGGCTAAAGAGTGTTTGGCCAAATTAAAAAAAAAAAAAGCGAACAAACAAAAAAAAATAAACCCACCACCAAAAAACCTCTACAAACAACAAAAAAAACCACCACCATTTTAGTTTGCAAATATTATCAACCATCTAGGAAGAAAAGTCAGAGCGAGGGATATACAGTGAAAAACCTGTCAACCCACCAGCCTGCTACTTTCACAGTAAAAAGGCTGTTTAAAGTGAAACAGAAGAAAAAGGAAAGTTTTGTGAAGATTACAAGGGGGAGAACAAAAAAACCCAGATCTTGCTCCTCTCTCTTTTTGGTTGGTTTGGTTTTTTTTTTTCTTTTTCTGTCCCTGGTAGCCATGGATGGTGATTTTCGTATGCGGCGCGGGGTGCGAGCCCCGGGGAGGGCTGGGTTCCGGCGGTGGCCAGGGGTTCCAGTAGAGTGGGTCGGGACGCGGCGCTGACAGCCCGGCTGTCCCCGGGGGCCCCGCAGCAAAACCGCCCTCCGGAGAGAGGAAACGGGGCCTGAGGGGTCGATTCAGCCGGTCCCGCATGTGCTGGAAAACACAAGTTTTGGATTTCAGAGCTGGGGGGGATCTTCGGGGTGAGCATCACCTCCTGGCCTCCGCCGGGGCAGGGCTGGAGCGGAGATGGGGCTCGGGCTGCTGGTGGTGGCCAAATCCAGGAGATTTTTTTTTTTTTTTTCCCATTTCTTTCCTCTGTCAGAGGGGGAGGGTTGTACAGAAAAG
>VXBO01002530.1:212788-220666 GCA_013400135.1 Rhinoptilus africanus | reverse complement strand
ATGCTGGGAGGGCTGGAGCCCCTCTGCTGTGGGACAGGCTGAGAGAGCTGGGGGGGTTCAGCCTGGAGAAGAGAAGGCTCCAGGGAGACCTTAGAGCCCCTTCCAGTCCCTGAAGGGGCTCCAGGAAAGCTGGGGAGGGACTCTGGATCAGGCAGGGAAGCCTTAGGACGAGGGGGAATGGTTTTAAACTGGAAGAGTGGAGATTTAGCTGAGATCTGAGGAAGAAATTATTTACTGTGAGGTCAGTGGGCCCCTGGCCCAGGCTGCCCAGAGAAGCTGTGGCTGCCCCATCCCTGGAGGGGTTCAAGGCCAGGTTGGACGGAGCTTGGAGCAGCCTGGTCTGGTGGGAGGTGTCCCTGCCCAGGGCAGGGGGATTGGAACTGGGTGATCTTTCAGGTCCCTTCCAACCCAAACCAGTCTATGATTCCTTGAAATCCAGCTGTGACTGAGTCTGCAGTCCATCGGAGCAGACCCATGCCTCGGTACAGCTGCAGACAGCCAGGGCTTTGTCGACACTGCTTGACTCTACCCTCATGCTCAGTAACACCACTGTCCTCCTTCAGAACCCGGTTTGTGCCCTTTGGACCTTGCCACCTGCGTCAGACCAAGGGGGAAGCAGGCACCTCTTGGCAAACCCCATTTTAGGACCATAACTGTGTCTCCTTGGGGCTCTCCTGTATCTCAGAGTGGAAGCATCCATGGGCTTAGGTCTGCGATGGAGTGTGGAGGTGGCAGGACAGATGGAAGGGGCCAGCTCTGGAGGAGGACAGTGGGTGTTCTGCCCGGGATGCTGCAAGGAGCTGCCTGCAGTGAACACAGGCTAGCAGCAGGAATGGGCCAGGATACACTGGTGGAATGAGCCAGAGGAACGATTGTGCGGTGCTGAAGCTGGAGTAGGTGTTTCTCCATAGAGGCAAGGCTTCTCTGAGTGTGCTACAGGCTTTTGTTTTTTCCCTTTTTTTTCTCTCTCACTTCCTTTAGAATTAAGGCTGATGTGATTGTGCTGTTAGGTCCTTCTCGTTTCCTTTTGTCTGGTTAGTTTTGAGTTTGATGGATGGTCTCGGCCTGGTTTGACCAAGGGCTAGGAACATGATTATATTCCTACAAACCCCGGGCAAGCAGGTGGCCATGAGCAGGACAAGTCCCTCCAGGGATATGGGTGGCGGAGAAATTTTACAGGCAGTCTTGGAACTGTGGGTTGATAGGCATCAAATTTAATGAATAGCCACACATCTATTAATTGTGATACTTGTGGAATGGCTCCCCAGTAGGTGTGAAGAGATTTTACCGCCCCCTTTATAGAAGTCCTTCCTCTGTGGCAGGTCCCTGCCTCACCCAGCGGGTTGGTTATCTACCACAGATCCTGCCGCTCTTCAGTTCCATCAACCGCCCACTGTCTCTCTTGGTCCTTTTCTAAATCCTGCACTAAATTGCAAATCCAAGCTTAAGCATGTGTTTGTCCATCTTCATAAATAACGCATCGCTCAGAAGTGTTAAAGGGGGAGCTACAAGTGAAACTGCCCTACAGTAATTCAGGACCATAAATCATATTTTCTGTGTGTTGGGTATGCTGGGACGGTCAAAATGGTTTGTGCCACTGTATTACGATATTTTTAGAAGCATTTTTTATTTTCCCTCCGTTCCTCTGTGTGTGTATCTCCTTTTCAGCTGTCAATAGAGGGTAGATCCTGGACCTGCAGAACGCATGAGCTTTCTGTTCATCAGGCAGACAGATCACTTCAAATAGTAGGTGGCTTGTTTAAAAATCTTCAGAAAAAAAAGTATGTATTTTTTTGTTTGGACAGCACGGATATTCCGTTCCTGTCTCTAAACCCATCCTAGGCTGACTCATGCTCTTGGGAAGACCCGTCCAAGCTCCTGCCGGAGCAGACTCATCTCTGCTAATGAGTCAGCACTAACGATGGGATCAGCGGGCATTTGCAGGTGCTGGTTCTCGCCCGGTAGGTTCTGCACTGGGAAATAGTGGCACTTCCGTGGGTGCAGAGAGAGCATTTGACCGTCGAGAGCTGGGTATTTTCTTTTTCCAATAGAATTTGCATGCAAAGGCTTCATGAAACTGTTAGTTTATATGCTGTTTGGACTTAAAAGTTACAATTTCCTTTAGCACCAACGCAATTTCCACTGAGCCATTCTTATTTTGCAAGGAGGAATCTGCTAGTTGTTTCTTAATCATTCTGGCAAACTAAAGTGATCTAGACAAAACTACATGAAGAAGATAAAGCAGTATTTACACTAATGAATTGCTTTTGTCAGACATCACCCCCGACATTTCCCAAATCAGCAGAACTTGTAAATCTTGTTTTCTAGAGGATTGGATTGAATCTTTTTTGGGGTTGTCTCTACCTCAACACCTTGTTTGCTATGTCAAGTTCCCCCAGATGTCACTCGTAGCTAAAGGCACAGTACTAGTCCTCTTGCGTTGGCCCAGCCCAAGGTTGGGCTGAAGTTTGCCCCCTGTCCCACATGGCTGTTGAGGGTGGTTTTCCACCCAACCTCAACCTGCGACCTCCAAATGTGGAGAACCATAAAAATATCTGGTACAATACATTGTTTTATGGCAATCCGGGTGATTTAATCCACCTCAAGTTCATTGGAGGAATAAAAAGTTCGGTTTATAAGGAATAAATATGGAAGGACTTATTTCTGTTGTAAAGATTTTCTGACAAGCGGAAATATAATGCTTTTTGAAAACCTCATTAGAAAATCAATTATATCATGACACTTAATGTTGTGTTATTTACAAGCAAGATGTCTTGTTGGGAAAAAATGCTATAAAAATTCGCACTTAATACAGAAAAATGTTAGAACATAAAGAAGAGTTAGGTTTCATTATTAGCATGTTCAAAGTAGCAATTACCAAATACGGGTTCATGCTCAATCAAGAATAGCAAAAATATCTGATGGCAGGAATGGCACGAGGTATTGCACGCTCAAAGGGAAAAAGGCAGAGAGACCCTTCCAGAGCAAACTATAAACGTAGTTTATTTACGGGTTTGTGTTTATGGACGGATCGTACTCATCCTGCCTCTCTTCTTGCTTTTCCTAATTGCACAAGCCTTGATATCTCTGGATTTAAATGTCTTCATTGCCCTTGACCGGCACCTGGCAAATGGCTAATGGGCAGCTGGGGCTGCTAAACCAGCATTTTTGCTTTGGAGAAAGCATAGGAAAACTCTTCAGCATTTCAATTCGATACAGAGGAAGGGGATGCAGAGCTGAGCTGTTTATTTCGGTCCAGATTTGGGACCTAATTGAGATGCTGATATGCAAAGTACTCCATATCCAGTTGTGTGTGTCGTGCTCAACTCCAGTGTCTGTCTTGCAAGACTGGGTCTGAGATGAAAAGTGATTTTCAAACTAAATATTAAAAACAAACAAAAAAACAACACCAAAAAAAGAAAAAAAAACCAACAAAAACCCAGCCAAACTTAAAAGATTTAATTTCAGTGAGCCATAGTACTAGTTAGTGTGGTCAATTTGTGTACAGATTTTTTTTTTATGGCTAGAAAAATCAATTATTCAATTTCTATGCTGCTAATTAGAAGCGTATGAAATAAATTGTTATTTTTTTAAACTGAAACAGTTTTTAGAACTGGACTTATCCTTGAAATGGAAAATGCTCGACTCGAAGCGGAAAATTTTGTTTGTCATGCAAATATGAGCAAGATACAGCTAACCTATTCTGCACTGCGTCATTCATACCAAGGTAAATGCAAAACATAAATTTCTAGCTGAAATCGCTGTCTTAAATAGCCTGTAATCTGAGTTCGTATCAGATGCAGAACTAATGATGCTTGTTTGCTGCAGAGTGGAACCAAAAATGTGTAACTACAGGCGTGTTTGTGTATTTCTAGCAGAGAAACACAGTGTATTTTCATCTTTCATTCCACATAATGCTTGTGTTAATTCACTATATATAGCTGTAAAGTTTCTGTGCTTTTTCTGGATTTTAAGCTACAAATCCATATGTATCCATACCTTTACTTCATTGTGAGCATTTTGGCCACGAGAAGTCCCTTTTGTTACTTTTGTTACATTAACATGAGGAAACATGACTGGAAGCATCAGAGGGGCGTTGGAGTAAGGCTGAGCAGCCTGTAGGTCCCAGGGTCCTCCTTCCTGAAGGCAGGAGCCGTACTTGTTTTCTTCCAGTTTCAAGAATCTCCTCAGAAGCAGAACGTAGTTCTGTAGTTTGATTTTCATTTTTTTTATTATTATTTTTTGATGTGTGTGTGCGCTCTGGGAGGAAATATTTTAAGGAGGGCTACTTTATGAATTTTGGATTTGATGGATATCTTAGTGTGATGATACCTACTGAGTTGAGTTTATGGTCTTAACATTTTGCAGACATTATAAAACACGCATTTAACTGAACTTTAAATTTATTTTTCTTTTAATTTTGTCTTGCCTTTAAGGATAAACCTCCTTCTGGGGATGACTGTTATTTTTCAGCCTGGAGAAGAGAAGGCTCCAGGGAGACCTTAGAGCCCCTTCCGGGCCCTAAAGGGGCTCCAGGAAAGCTGGGGAGGGACTCTGGATCAGGGAGGGGAGCCATGGGACGAGGGGGGACGGTTTTAAACTGAAAGAGGGGAGGTGTAGATGAGATCTGAGGAAGAAATTCTTTGCTGTGAGGGCGGTGAGCCCCTGGCCCAGGCTGCCCAGAGAAGCTGTGGCTGCCCCATCCCTGGAGGGGTTCAAGGCCAGGTTGGACGGGGCTTGGAGCAGCCTGGGCTGGTGGGAGGTGTCCCTGCCCAGGTCAAGGGGATTGGAAGTGGATGGTCTTTAAGGTCCCTTCCAACTGAATTCTATGATTCTATGAATGTACAGTTCAGAGTATGAAATGTATGCCCTGGGCTCTGTCGTGGCCATCAACATTTTATGTTAATGAAGACTTCTTGGCACTTGGTTGTTACTGGTGTTTTAGAGCAAATGGTGGTCTCTTACTTGTGCGAAGAAGTGTTGACTTGGGCTTTTTTTGTTCTCTGAGCTCTAGTCTCCAGCTTCTATGGCTGAGTGGAAGTCGATCTTGTTGTGGGACCCACTGCCCTCTGCACTCTGTTCTTCTTTGTACAGCGAAACATCTTAAAGATTAACTTGTGTGTTTAGCAACCTACAACTCTCTTCCTCCCATATGAAAAGAAGTTTAATAATGGATTACAACTTTAATAAACATCACAACTATTAAAGTAAACTGTCCAAGTATGCTGAGCATAAACAGTATAATGAAATTCCTCGGTCAAGGTACCACAGAGCCACTAAATACACATTTCCTTCAAGCAGACAAGTACCTTCACAAGGAAATGAAGGCTTTGTAGTTATATGGATTAATGGGAAAGAGTCATTCTTGCTTTGAAGAAACTACAGAAGTTTCTGAAGTAGCATTGTGTGTGTTTGTTATGAATAGACAGTGAGCAGTAATTTCATTTTTTCTCCCTATCTTGACCTCTCTACTCAGCCCTAAAACCACTTTGATTGATGCTGCAGCATAAACTGTTCTGGTTTGTTTTTTTTTTTCTTGCTTTCTTACAAGGAATCAACTCTTTTTCTGTTCTGTAAGACTTGAAAAGAAAAATGTAGTGTCAGGTAAGATAGGCTGAGGGCCAGATAAGACCAGCTCTCTCCTCAAATTCATTAATCTTGGAGAATTCAGATGTCCCACAGCAAAAGCAGGCGGTTGATTTTTGTGTACTGGGACTAGACTTGAACTATGGGATGAAAATTTGAGCCAAGACACCTGAAATCTGATTTTGAGTGCACTATACTCATTCTTTCCCAGGCTGGCAGCGAAGAGGGAAGGTCCCTATATTTCTGGAAAGGAAAACCTCGGGTGCAAGCTTGGGACACTCTTAAGAAGAGAATGACAGGTTAACGCGTGTGGTCACCGTTGTCTGTCCTGCCTGTCTACCCGCCACCATCCCCTCCCCGGAGGGAGGTGACTCTTCTCCCTGTCCATCCCTGTGTCACTGGACCATTGCTGTAGGGAGGAGTTCCTCAGCAGAGGGGCTGGGGTGCTCCCAGCCCCATGGTGACTCCCACCTGGGAGCTGCTCTTACATTTTCTTCTCAGCTGGCAAGAAAAGGGAAGAATTTTGTCTTGTCGATTTCCAAGGAAGCCAAGCAGGGATGAGCCCAAGGAGGGGGAGCAGGAGATGGAGTCCAGGCTCCTGCCAAGCTTGTCTCCATTTCTGTGGCTCTTCTGACTGTTGGAGGAAGAGGACGGTCCAACCCTGGGATCGCCTCCTGTCTCCCAGCTGTGGGTTCCTAGCTGTGGTGGTGCACAGGCAGCTTTGAGTAAAGTGTCACCAGCTGTTAGGCTTGTGATGTATCCTCAGAAGAGAAATTTTAAGGTGTGCTGCATGTGCCAGGGGAGGTTTAGGGTGGATATTAGGAAAAATTTCTCCACGGAAAGGGTTGTCAGGCATTGGACCAGGCTGCCCAGGGCAGTGGTTGAGTCGCCATCCCTGGAGGTATTTAAAAGCCGGGCAGACGTGGTGCTGAGGGACATGGGTCAGTGGTGGGTTTTGTTAGTGTGACGTTGATGGTTAGACTTGATGATCTGAAAGGTCCCTTCAACTTAGTCAGTTCTGTGATTCTATGATTCTATCTGCATTTTCAGGAGTTTGGTTATTTCAGCTCACATTGTTATTTAATACACAGTCAAGCGTTGGAAGCGGTTGCCCGAAGCAGCTGTGTCAGCTCTATCCTCGGGGGTTTGGAAGACTCGATGGACCAAGCCCAGAGCAAGCTGCTTTGCCCCAGCATGGCCCTGCTCTTGGCAGGAGGCTGGAGACCTTCCCTGATCCTCATGGCCAAGTGCATCAGCACAGCCCGCCTGCATCCCCATCTGCGGTCACACTGCATTTGGGTGCCAGTGTGGTCCAGGCAGGCTGTGTGATCTCACGATGAGGTCCTTACACCCCAGGGAACAGCACAAACCTCCTTATCATTGGCGTTCTGTGTGTTTGCTGAGTCTCCAACCCCCCAAAACATGGATTTCTAACAAATTCCTGATCGAGTGAGGCTGTTAGTGCCTGTTTTCTTTCTGTTGCGCTGTAAAGTGTCACATTGCAGGTGCAGAAAATCAGCAGAAGCCTTTTCCTGCAGTCGTTGCCCAGTACGTGGTGCTGGTGCCCCAGCATCGTGCGGAGGATGGGGGGGGGGGGTTGGGGGGGCGGGGGGGACACTGTCAGCATAGCTGTCAGTCCGGTGACGCTTCTTGTGCAGTGAATTTCCAGACCTTGATCACCACAGGCAAGAGGAGCTCTTCTCGTCGGCAGGGCCCGAGCTGACCATAAGAAAAGGAGCGATAAATTTAGATTATTTTGGCATCTGTAGGTCATTATTGGAATTATAGCAGCTGGCTGCTAGGTCATAAAGTTACTTTGACAGGTCATGAATACTGAAAGTACTCTAACTACCATGCCTTACTCTTATCGTCCTCATTCATTATTGTCAAGAAGATATCCTCTTAGAAAGAGTGGGCATAAAGTTTAAGAAGGGATGGGAGGAGAAGCCTTTTCATAATATTCCTCTTTTCTCTCTTCTTCCTAAAGGAAAGGATGAAAGGCAAGGTTAAACTGTTGGAAGGGGAAAAGATCTACAGAGTTGGAAATGCTTAATTGTTTATAGTTAAATGTTTATTAAATTGCTGCGTCTTTCTGAACCATAAACCCACGATGTGATCATAGCTCACAGAGATGAAGATTTGCCAACTTTTTCATTGTTAGTTTTACACCCCTTTGTTTCTATTGTGTAAACAGCATAGATACATTTCCTGCTGGATGTGTTTAGAGCACAGACTCATTGGTTACTCCATAATAACTAGTAATTTTTTAGAGCTTTTCATCGTATATATATA
>VXBO01002530.1:195288-210288 GCA_013400135.1 Rhinoptilus africanus | reverse complement strand
ACCCATCGGGGTCTCAAGTGGTCCCAGTGTCACAGAGTACAGCCAGTGCGTAGCGTGAACCCTTCTGGGCTGGTTTGCTTTGCTGTGCGGGCTTTGCTCCTTTTTTCCTCCTACAAGGAGAGCCAAATTAAAATATATAGGTAGTGCAGGACACTAGGTTTGGGGTTAAAACATTTGGCTGAAATTTGAGTTTGTAACTGCCCGTGTATTGGTTGTTGTGAGTGATGTCCCTGGTGGGAGCAGTGTGGCATTCATCTGCCATGGTCAATGTGGGAGCTGTTGCCGGGGGAAGAGAAAGCTGCCCAAGTGTGGGGTGGGACTCCTGAAGACAGGATGCAGTCCTGTCTGCCCACATAGTAGGATGTAGTCAGATGTAGTAGGACGTAGTCCTCAGTTAAATCCTCACTGTGCCTTTACCAAGCCTGTCCAGCCCCACCAGCCTGGCTGCAGAAGCTCCATCCGTGGCACCAGGAGAGGTGGTGATGCTCTGACCTGGATGCGAGTCTGAGATGGTGCTTCCTGATGGTCTGCGGGCAGTGTCTGATACACGATAATGACCAGCGGTGCTTGGCATACCTTCAGTTTCATAGAATTACAGAATGGTTTGGGTTGGAAGGGACCTTAAAGACCATCTCGTTCCATCCCCCCTGCCCTGGGCAGGGACACCTCCCACCAGACCAGGTTGCTCCAAGCCCCGTCCAACCTGGCCTTGAACCCCTCCAGGGATGGGGCAGCCACAGCTTCTCTGGGCAACCTGGGCCAGGGGCTCACCACCCTCACAGCAAAGAATTTCTTCCAGTTTTAGGATTTAATTTATTCTTTCCTAATTTAGGCGTGTCCTCAGCCTGGTGTGCTTGGGATCTTGGTGTTCACTGATGTAGAATATTAGTTCCCTCTGAGAGGAAGTTCAGGTTGCACCGAACAAGGCTGGTGTGGGATGGAGAGTGGTGCCCCAGCACAGACGCGAAAATTCGAGATCAGCGAATCATGTGTTGGAGTAAACCATCTTTAGATCTGGTGAAGAGAAATTGCTAAGCTTATCTTTGCATCTTCCCATATATTTATTTAAATAGACTGGGGTTTAGCATCCAGCTGGTTAGGGCTGTCTTCTCAAGGATTTCTTTCTTTGTTTTTATGTATATGTTGTGTGCTATATTAATATAGGTATTTGCCAAACTAATTTGAAAAACTTTCCAATGGCAATTCCAAGTGTTTTTCCACCCGGTTGTCTCCAGAAGCAGGCGGTGCTGCCCTGCGGCGGAGCAGCGGGTGGGGAGGGACACAGAGCTTGTCCCTGTCCCCATCAGGCAGAGGGGGTCCGGGCAGGCTGGGAGCCCCGGGGCACTGCGGGGCGTGGGAAGATGGAGCAAAGAGCTCAATTTTATCATCCCTCAAGCTACAGTTTTCAAAGCCAGGGACAATATTTCTGATGAAGACAATTAAAGTTTTTATTCAGTTTGTTTATTGCAGTATTAGTAATCTGGAAAAGAGATTTGTGATAATAACATACATTTTTTGTTCTACTGTTAAGGGTTTTATTATTCTGTCCCTGCCAGAAAGCACATTTTAAGAGCTTGGATTCAAAATTAAATATGACCTCAGTGTTTTAAAATACAATTACAATAACTATCCATTTAGTAAGTTTTTTTCTTTTACTTTTGACATATGGTCAATATACTTATGCCAATTATTAAAGACATTATTTTATGCTATGCTAACTATTTAACATACTGGAACTGCCGTAGTAAATACAGACTGAGGACAGGGGATGTCGAGGAAGCATGTTACATGAACCGCTTCTTAGGCTAAATTACTATAATGTCCATACATAGGTAAAGAAAAAAATCCACCGTACTCGGTAAGAGAAATTTATATTATTTATATGGAACAGAACAAACCAATTTACAAGAAAGGCACTTAAGTGGGAAGCTTATTTATTAATGAGTGTAGTACACAAGCTAATGGGGTTGTAATGCAGATGCACCTAAAGCTCAGAGGACAGCAGTCCCCAGGCGCCGCTCACCGCTTCAGACGAGAGAGGAGAGAAAGCGTGCTGGAAAAATATTTCTGTGTATTCCAGAGTTATGCAAAGTAGTTTCATCTGTCTCCTCTTCCACAGAAGGGTGGTTCGTGAACATCTCCCTCTCTCCTGCCACAGGACATCAGCGGGGTTTCAGAGGAGGAATGTGCCCATGCCAGGGCTGCAATTCACTTCTCTCACTGGATCCCACATTGTCCTCCAGGGGGGAGGTTCGAATGCGGTTGTAAGGTCCCATCAGGTCCACATCCCATCTCCTCTGCACGGAGAAGTCCCAAAGCTCCTGGATCCCAGCAGTGATGCTTCCGGGCTGGGGTTTGCAGGAGGGTGGGAGAAGCCCAGCGCAGTGGTGGATTTAAAAGGTGCATAGACGTGGTACTTAGCAATACAGTTCAGGAATGGGTTTTGTCAGTGTTAGGTCGATGGTTGGACTCGATGATCTGAAAGGTCCTTTCCAACCTGGGCAATTCTATGATTCTAAGCAAGGGGATGTACGGGCCACGGTGGTCCATGAAGGGGAGGAGTTGCTCACATTCCAGCTCCTGCATTTAGTCTTTAACGAGCTTCTTTTGAGGTAACAGTTTATAGACTCTTATTTCAGTTAATTATAACAGCAGTTTTTTTGAAACAGTATTTTTATTGGTTTTATTGATGTGCCCAACTGTTTTTCCAATCCTGTGATTGGGTTCTGCATGGTTACCAGGGAGAAGAAAAAGCTTTCCTCCCTGATTCAGAAGACTCAGTGGGGGGATGCTTCCGGGCAGTGGGTCCCGGGCAGCCCCATACCCTTCCCAAAGGCTCCCAGGGCTTACCACAGCCCGCCTGCGAAGACGTGATCCATGCAAATAGTAAACAAGAAGGGATGACAATTTTTGGTTAAAATGAAGGAAAATCCTCCTTATTTTCTGTTCTCCCTGTTGTTCTAGGGTTGTATTTTTGGCTTTAAGGTCTAATTGGTAAGAAGTAAAACAGATTCTTCATTTTACGAAAGATTCTGCCAATGCATGTGGGAGACAATCTCAAAACCCTGTAGAAAAGCGTTGGAGAGGGTGTATTTATGAACTGAGCTGGTTTAATTGGCATATATTAGCAGTTTTTTCTGAGCATCGTGTTTTCAGCCTGTGTTGAAATGAAGCTTTGGAAGATGAATGTCTGTTAGGAACTCGGATCTTGATGAGTTGATCATCCCAGATCTTGAACATAGGAAGTTCCACCTAAACACGAGGAGGAACTTCTTTCCTTTGAGGTTGGCAGAGCCCTGGCACAGGCTGCCTAGAGAGGTGTGGAGTCTCCGTCTCTGGAGAGATTCCAAACCTGCCTGGACGCGTTCCTGTGCAACTGCTCTGGGAGACCCTGCTCTGGCAAGGGCTTGGACTGGATGAGCTCCAGAGGTCCCTTCCAACCCTGTGATTCTGTGAGTTTCCTGATGGTTTCATTTGATGCCAGTGTTTCTGTGTTTTCTGAGTGTTCATACCTGGCTTTAAAAAAATAATACCATTTCTTTGCACTGATGTTAGAAACTTCACAGTAACACGGGGAGGGTAAAACTGGCCTGAGGGGCTTCGTCTGGTGCGTTCCCTTTCTCCCACACAGCTGGGAGTGTAAAGTACATCAGAAGGGCCTTATTCGAGAAGTGAAAATATTTTCATCATTTTTTCAAGCGGCAGATGGGCAGCACATCTCTGGTTGTGGCAGGAGGGAGCCCGTCAGGTCATACGCCCATCTCTGCCCTGATGGGAGATGGTCAGTCGTAAGTGGAGATACTCAGAGGGCGCAGACTGCACTACACCCAGACTGGGAAGTTACTTTGAAAAATGTCCTCATTATTTGAATTCTTAAGAGGTTCCTGATTTGTCTCTGTCTTAATTCATTTTAGTAGGCTGGACTGTCTGCAGGTGCTGTTGATTATAATTCTTGGTGCTCACTTTCATCTGGAATTCATGCACTAACACGCATCAAGGTGGACATCCAAAGTCAGAGCCCAGTTACAATAATTCAGCCTTAAGTTTTCCTCCTTCAGTTTCCCCGTACACCAGCGGAGATCAGAGACCCGGGCCTTGCAGTATAAGGGTTGTAATGTGTATTTTAACTGCCTTAGGTTTTGGGGTTTTTTAAATCTATGCATAATTGGGATTATATCTATCTTAGATACGTAGACAAAATTTGAATTTTGCTTCAGGTACCAGTTAGCAACCAGGTTATTACTGTGAGGCAGGCTTGTGCACAGAGGTGGTGGGGTTTGTGTACGAGGTGATGCTACGTGGCAGTTGCACGGAGCTGGGAAATAGGAGAGCGGTGGTGAATGCCCTAAACCGGAGGAGCCACATGGAGAAGCAAAGGGACTCTGGTGTGCGGTTTAAGGGTCCCCTGCAGCCAGCCCTAACACAGTTAATTGCCTGTGATAAAACCGACCTCACAAGTCTGATGGGAGAATTCTTTTATATAAGAAAAAATGTTTTGTAACAATTTCTTGTAAGTGCTAAAATTAACTGACTTTCTTTTAACCTAATTATAGATAGAACTGATGATATCACCAATGCTTAATGTTGCCTAACATCTTGGGTGAGAGTAGTCTGCTGCTTGTAACTTGGCTGAATTTTTGCTTTTCACTTTAAAGCATTTCACGTGAAGCATCTGCTTAATTGTTGCTGGTTGAGGGTCTCCTGGGCACGCGTTTGATTTTCCCTCATTCTCTGTCTAGAACAAGTTGGTCCTCTCCAAAAAAAAGATTCACAGAAATGGGGGGGTTTTTTTTCTTCTTTTAGACAAATTTTTTATCCATTCTGCTGCCGAACCCACTGATTTGAAACAGAAATACTTATGAAGAGAGTACTCTTATACTAGGAATATTTTTGTTCTCTAAATAGGCCTTTGAAAAGTTTCATTCATAGAGGCTCTCTGTGGGGAAGGAGGTCTCTGGGCTGGTTCTGGCGCTGAGCATGAAGGCGATACAACCTCAGGGTGCTGATGAGCACCAGAACTAACTGTAGTTTTCTTGACCTGCCTGAATGACTTCTACTAGGACAAATGAGGGAGAAAAGTGTAGGATGAGATTCAGAGAGAACAACAATTAGTCTGGAAAATAACGCAGTTGGGAGCTGGGAAGAAAACAGTACTTGAACTGGTGACCAGCCCAGAGGTGGACACTATCCTGGAGGTGTTCAAGACTAGACTGAATGGGGCTTTGAGCAACCTGGTCTGGTGGGAGGTGTCCCTGCCCAGGGCAGGGGGTGGCACTGGGTGGGCTTTAAAGTCCCTTCCAACCCAAACCATTCTGTGATTCTATGAACTCTCTGTAGAGCAGTAAGGTCAGACAATGAGTAGTACCGCGATGGTCCAAACAAGGTGAGTTAAGGAGGATGGGCAGGAGGATGGGTGGTGGCCAGGGCAGAAGAAGGGCAGAACATTGAATCTGTGCAATGTAAGGAGTGGGAAGGAGGTTGGCATGGAGCGGACAGTGAAGCAGGACTTGGGGCATTGGAATGTACAGCAGAAGACTGAGGTGGGTGAAGAACGATAACTTCTTAGTGGTTGTCCTTGCACCTTACTGTTGTTTTAACTGTTTGTATTGAGATATGCTTCTCTGAAAAAACAATAAATATGTTCAGGAAAAATAAGCCAAGACCACACAGACAGAGCATTGTTTTCCTGGAACGTGTTCCTTGTGTTCCTGGGAAAGTCCACCGCTCGCTGATCACTGTGTTTCCTCCGCGGTCTCACAGTACCGTATCCCAGGGCAAGATCTTGTTTGAAATCTGTGTCTCTCTATATAGGATTCCAATCAAAACTTTAATGGTACAGGGCAGTGAGTAGCATTTAATGACCTTCAGTGCTATCACTTGAGTCTTTGGGGCATTGACATTGATTTTCCTTATCTTGGCATGTGAAGACAGGAGTCTCACTCCCTTCTCTGAAGCATTTGCTGGTGCACTAGGAGCTTGGAATAGGCAGGCAGCGGCTTCGCAGGCACGGCGGCAGCGGCCATGGGCTGCGTGTGCCGCTTCCCTGGGCAGCCTCAGCTTGGCACCCAGATTTAACATCATTGACAGCCAGAGTCAGGAAAAAGACTGGGACATTTGGATACCCGTGTATTTTACTCAAGATGTGCATCTATTTAATGGGAATTTGTATTTTAAACCCAAATTTTTGAGCAGATGCTTCTTTCTCAGGGTAAAAGTGAGGTACCGTTTTCACACGGAATTTCTGACCCATTAGATCCATATGTATTTACATCCTCGGTAACAGATAAAAGCAGAAAGAAGAAAATATTGCAAAGGTTGTATGACGAGGAGTAAGCCTTACTCAGTTCTGAGTCCTTGTGCTCTTCCATAAATGCATCAATTTATTCTTAATAGGCCTTAAAAGCAACTGCGGTGGGGTCGTTCAACGTGAATTGGGGTGTTATTTCTGTTTATTGCAGCTCTCATCCTTTTTTTAATCTCTTACTACTGTCACACAGACACTTCATTTATAAGAAGCTAAATTAAACTATGTAAGGATGTGCTTCTCCATGAATTTTAAACCTAAAAAGCTGCTTTGTTCACTGATTCAGTTGTGGGGAAAAAATGCAACACAGACATACGGCTATTTGAACTCTTTATTTGCCACATTTACAATATTAATAACACTGTTTCTAGAAGTTGTCACATCAAGTAAAAGATCTTCATTCCAGACTGTCTTTTGGGGCCAAATTGAGACTGGATGCATGCATTTAATAAATTGTAGTCTCAAGTAGTCATTTTTGTAAATAATTAGCTTCGGTGAAAGAATAAGTTAGCATATTGTATGCATCTAATGTTGCAAATGTACATACAGCAAACTTTCCTATTAATCAACAGTCAAGCACTGTAAGTTGGGTCTCATACATAATGAATTGTTCTTAAACCTCCTGGGTTTCATTGATAGAAAAATAAGAGAAAACACAAGTGTAGTAAGCTTTTGAATAAAATTTAACGAGATTGCTCTGCATCCTGTAATCGTTTTGGAATCATTAGAGACCAGATAATTCATCTGCAGTTTTGGGGTGGCTTTAGCCTTCATCTATCAAAGAAAGACTATTTAAATGACATTTAGGTGCTGATAAAATACATTTTTATTTAATTTCACAATGAAAGCTTCAGTAAAAATGCCAGCTAACTCTACATTTATTATGTAAAGAATAATGCTGCATGACTGAGTCTCGTTTTAATGTTAATTTTTGTGTCCTAATCATTACTGATTCTTCCATTTGAAAAGTAACACGCCAGCTATTTATCTAAGAAAAAAAAAAAAAAAGATTTGGTAGGACAAGCACAGATGTGTATAGATATAAGAGAGAGACAGTCAGCCTTTGCTTTTCAGATTGTGCAACTTTTTATCCAGGCCTGACTTCTGCTGACTTCACATGCATGAGCGTAGTGTGGAGGATTGCCTTCAATCGTTTACTGATAAAATAAGAAAATGCCATTCAAAAGCAAACAAACAACAGTACATAACCTTTTAAATTATATTTGTTCCTCACGCCTATTTCATGGCAAGACTTCCCATTCAGATCCTAGAGAATCAGCAGTGAATTCTCCTGCAAATGTAAAAATTTATTCTGATCTAGAAGCTCTTCATAATTAACTATACTAATGACCCTGAGCCGTGGAGATGCTTGATCCACCTATGTTTCCCAGCTGTCCGATGCCTGGGGAATGGTTTCATGGATGCTCGCTGCCAGGAGACATCTCAGACTGATGGTCCCTTTGGTTGGTGCAGGAGCCTGTCCGAGAGGCAGTATCCCTGGAGGGAGGGCACGTGTCCTTGGGCTGCAGCATGGCATCTCGGGGAGAAAATGACCCAAGGACCCCTTCTTCTCACTGGTCACGAATCACTCAGAGACCAGCTGCTCCTGGCTGGTGCTCTGAGCATAATTTTGTGACTCACAGAGGGATTATGGCTACATCCTAAACAAAAGATGATCGCAGAATCCTACTGTAATTGGGCAATATTCCCCAAAATATTTTTCTCTCCACTCATGGGCAGGTTCCTTCTGTAAGATCCATTCCCATAAGCCTGATGTCAAAAAAAAAAAAAAAAATCTTTTTTTCTATTTTTTTTTTAACCCTGGCATGAGGGTAGCAGCCATTCAGAAATCCACCCACATTCCCCATCCTGTTTGACGTTAAGTGGGTCTGCGGTCTCTGAGAGAGCCATGTCTAAATTGCTGTCAGCTCGCATCAGGCACTCCGGCCGCCGAGCGGGGCTGCCGGGTCACGTCAGAGCCCATTCGTTACAGCCGCAGCCTGCTGCGGCACCGGGGCCTCTGGTCTTTCTCCCTTCACAAGAGGATTAGCGTGACAGCCACATGGAGCTCTTTACGGACAGTCACCAAACACCTGGGGAGGTTGGGCTTCAATTACCCGCTGGGACGGACGCCCAGCTCGGCGCAACCTTGGCTCCAGGAGTCTCCCTCATGGGCTCCCAGTTTTGGGAAGGTTTCTATAATCTGTCCCCACCTTTTGTTTGGGGGGAATTTTGAGGGGGAAAAAAAGTATCTTTTAATATAAGATACTTCTATGTTCTTTTCCCTGCTGTTTTATTTCTGTCCCCCTACCATCCATTAATTTATTCCCATCAGACCCTTTTTCATCGCTACTGGACACAAGGTAATTTTTATAATTTTTGGATCTGTTTAAGGCACAAACTTGTAAGAAATCGTATGGCCAAAGAAGCGTCAAAAGATGGAGGAGAAAAAACACAGTGTAATTCCTCCAGTTTAGCCCAGCCTGGAGGTGCTCTACATACTGGAGACGCTGAGCATCATGCCACCCTATAAATGTGCCTGCAGGTTTCTGGGGACAAACTGCAATGTTTTCTATTACAGGTTTAATTAAAATTTAGTGTCTGTGGCTGCCAGGCAGATCTGTCTCTTTTTCCTGTTTGTAAATGGTGAAGCCATAGGCACTGTGGAGCCTCAGGAGCAGCGCAGGGAAGTTAGGGCTCCCTTTTGGAGATAGGTTTTGTTGCCTTCTACTTTGTCCTGCCTGGGCTGACTCTGCCCATCACACCTTCTGCAGGCGCTGGGTTTCCTGCTCGGTTTTCCTCCTCTGCACTCTTAATTTCTGTCTTCATCTGGCCACGGAGATGCTGGGAGGGCTGGAGCCCCTCTGCTGTGGGGACAGGCTGAGAGAGCTGGGGGGGTTCAGCCTGGAGAAGAGAAGGCTCCGGGGAGATCTTAGAGCCCCTTCCAGTCCCTAAAGGGGCTCCAGGAAAGCTGGGGAGGGACTCTGGATCAGGGAGGGGAGCCATGGGACAAGGGGTAGCGGTTTTAAACTGAAAGAGGAGAGGTTTAGATGAGATCTCAGGAATTCATTCTTCACTGTGAGGGGGGTGAACCCCTGGCCCAGGCTGCCCAGAGAAGCTGTGGCTGCCCCATCCCTGGAGGGGTTCAAGGCCAGGTTAGATGGGGCTTGGAGCAGCCTGGTCTGGTGGGAGGTGTCCCTGCCCAGGGCAGATGATCTTCAGGGTCCCTTCCAACCCAAACCATTCTATTGTTCTATGAATTCTGATGTTGACTTTGATGAAAGCAGACTAAGAAAAGGGTTTGGTGAGATTTTGTGCCATCTGCATCATGAAGAGTATGCCTGATGATTGGTTTTACAGCATTCTGGTCATAATGGAATTTAAAAGCCTCTTAATTAGCACCAATTTATTTATATTTTAATATAAAGTTGGTTGTTAATGAACAAAAGTGCTTATGGTTTTTGTTCAGGGAACACAGTGGAAAAAATTAGGGATCTTCTTAAAAAGCATAGAGCAGGATGTAGTTGAGTGTCCAAATATGTTTATTTTCTCCATACCTGAAGACAGTAAGATATTGTAAACTTCAGTACCATGGGTACCACCGTGTCAAAACACAGTTCAGTTGGTAACAGCCTGGCAAAGACCCTTCTTCTATGAGAAGAGATTGGGATGTTGCATGTAAAAACGTACATTCCACATCTTTCTTCTTTTTTCTATTTATTTTTTATTTTAGGTCTTTATTCCTGCTATTATGTGGGTGGAACTGTTGTAATTATAGTAATATAATAATGAATTACCTGTGTCTTCCCATATGTACGCCTGGCCCTTGGCTGACTGCAGGGGGAGTTGCAGAGGGAGTTGCAATTTTTGTTTGTGTTGGGGAGCTTTTTTCTTCTGTATCTTAGCGAAATTGAAATAAAGGGCACTCTACATTAGCTCAGTACCTGTAGCAGTCTGTAAACCTCTCCTTAGGCAGATGCTCAAGGGCGAGGTAGTTATCAGGGATAAAACATTCAGGTGTGAGTGGCACAGGCAGTGGAAGCACGCAATGGGTGGTATGTTCAACCCATCAATTTTTTTATAGATATACAAATATTTTTGAAATATACAAATAAATATATAAATATGTTGGGGAAGCCCATACAACATTCTCATAATATTTACCCTACTGAAGCTGCCAGCTTTGAGCTTTACCCTAAGGAAGTTGCCAGCAGAGCTGCTGTGATATATTCTCTTTATTTTAAATCATGCTACTCAAGGTCCATCTTGTAATGTTTTCCGTTAAGGTTTATTAAGGATTTACTGAGGCAAAAAGTAGCTGAGAAATAAAACAAATAATGAAAATCATACTGGTTGAGAACATGGCTACCCACTGAGGCTTCTCACAGCATTTCTCTGGTTTTCATAATGGTTAAGCTATTTAGGATGATGCTGAAGCCAATCTGCTGCTTACATGTTTATTTTGGAAGCGCGGTAGAAACTTCCAGTTCTTGGCAAGTGGTTTGGAAGGAGCCTGTTAAACTGAAACAGGTGGTGTTTCTGCTTTTCTCCCCCTCTGCTAAAACCATCTTTTCCTTCATTTCATCCTGTGCAAACAGAAGAAGCCAGAGAAGAGACACGGCTGGGCTGAAGCCTCAGGATGACACCTCCCAGCTGCGTGGAGGCACGGCCTGGTGGCTTCCTTACTCTGCTCAGTCTTAGTAAAGAGCTGTAATGGAAATAAGTATGTAGGGTTGCAGTTAAGAATGGCATGGAATAGCTGTCGGGTGTGTAAGCTGGAGCAGTAGGTCTGCACCTGGGCTGTGGTGGATTCTTGTGCTGGGGCTGACCTTGCGTCTCTCTTGGACTTCACCACCACCAAGAGCTGAACACACAGGCTGGAGATCTGCAGCAGCAGCAGTCGTTCCTTGGCTGAAAAAAACCTTCATTTTGAGAGACATCCAACTTAAATATATATATGTATATATGTATTTTCAGATGTCTGCTTTTTATAGCTGAAAACAAATGGTTTTTTCTGTATGAGTGTGTAGTTTTAAGTAAGCATCCCACTGCAAAGCCGTGTAGATGAGTCAGGCACTTGCAGCTGAATATCCATTTAACATCACCACAGAGTTAGGACAGACATCTGACTTACTGCACACGTGTTAGAGGCTGGCACATTAATGCAAACAGAAAGTTTCAGTTAAAAAAAAAAAACAAACCAACACTAAAAGCCCTACAGTAATCATTACTTGTTGACCAAATGAAAATACAAAACCCTCCACTTTGAATTTTTTGAGATGCCAGGCAGCACCCAGCACAATTCACTGATGAAAACAAGCGCAGTGACAGTCTCCAATGAGTCCCCGATTTAAATGACTGGTGTATTTTAAATAAATGCCTCTCGTTATTCTAGCCACATTGCAAGAAAGGTGTTTGTGGTTTTTAAGGAAAGGTAAAGAAATTCTCCAGGGCAAAAGTAAAGCAGTTGGATTTCTTACCTGTTCTGTTTAGTTTCTTGCATTTTTAGATGAATATGCTTATTTTAATTTTCCTGTATAAAAGTAAAAATTACATCTTGTTGAATAACAGGTTTAAGACCTTAGCTTTCCATAGGGAAAGCAGAGAACACATGGACACTTGGCCGTCATCTTGGGTGCTGCTGGCTCTGCGCCGCTGGTGGCTCTGCAGCCTGGAGCACATCCCATCCCCTGGAGATCGCTAAGGACATTACAAGTAGAGGGTCCCTTTTTTCTTGTTCATTGCTAAAGATTAGTCACAAGGGGTTAATATGACTGTTAGGTGGATATTTTTCTCTAATCGTATACAACTATCTTTTTTCCTGTCCGTCTTGCCATTAGAGATGCTCGAAGATCAATGCGTAGAGTAGAGTGTTCACAAGCCTTCCAAGAAGCCTGACATTGAGCAGAGGAATTTCACATGAGGGGGGAAATTTCCCACGATGGAAATCATCTGCTATCCTTTTCTTCTTATGAATGTTTTGAGACCGCTTTTGCCTTGCTTTTTGAAATGTACCTATGGTTTAGTTGGGCCAAAGCATGGCTTTGAAGCCTGAGAAAATCCTTTAAAAGGCAGCTGGTGTTTTAAGTTGAATTTTTAATGAGAAAGTAGTTTGTAGCAGGAGTGCTGCTACACAACTTCGGGAAGAGAACGGGGAGGAGGGCAGGGAGGGGTGGAGGGCCAGTGGTAGACACTCATGCCGAAGTTATATTTGTTCTTTTTCTTTATTAATGCTGTCAAATTCCCAGGAATAGTTGTTAGCATTTGTAGCCAAACAAAATTAATATGAAGATTTATTATTTTTTAACTTTCTGCCAATTTGAAGCTCTCAGTGTATATGTTGGATACAAATCAACTTTGTATCCTAGAAGAAAATAAGTTAATGCATCCTAGAAAGCAAGGCATTTTCATCTTGCAAAGCTTTTACTTTCTTGACCAAGATGGAGATGGCCACGGAGGTGGCAGGCCTTGTGAAAGTGTCTGCTGTTGAAACAGTGGGAGAATGGTCTTACCAAAAACATCCAGAGATGTTCATCAGCGACAAGGCACTGTTCTTAAAAGCAGTAATTTAAAAAAATGAAAAAATTAGGACTTACATCCCAACAGTCCTGCCAGGGAAGGCCTGGTGGAACTGAGGAGTGTGTACATGTTGGCAAGGGAATGTGTCCATGCGTTGGGATGGCTGAGCCTTGCTATGGTACACAGCAGGTTCCTGCAGCCTCCCAGCCACAGAGATGGGCAGAGCAGCTGCTGTATAATGTCTTCTGGAAGAGACTGATGGACCTTTATGCCTTATTTTAAATATAGAACTAATGGCCTGCTGGTTACCTTGAGGCTTAATGCAAAGTCCTGAGCAGCCCAGCCACCAGCCTCAGTAGCTCTGCACCTCGCCGATGCTGGCGTGCTGCTTCCTTCCTGGTTTGGGGGAGAACGGTGGGGGTTTGGGGCCTTTCTGGAGCAGGAGGGAATTCCGGTGCCTGCCCAGCATCGTTAGGCTGGGGCGGCTGGGGGCTGCTCGCCTGCAGAGCAGCAAGGGAACAAAGTCTTTGGGTTTTATGGTGATATTACAGTCCAAATCATTTCCAGACTCCCGAGAATGTGAAACAAGATGATGTGAAAAACATAAGGTTACTGGAGTTTTGAGTGCTTTCTATGCTCTTCTGGATAAATGGAGCAGAAAAGTCTACCAACTTCTCTTTGAGATTTCAGAGGCATTATTATATTCTGTAGTTATTGTATTGTCGTTGCTCTAACAATCCACAGTAAAACTGAGCCATATTCTGATGAGTGTTGTACATGTGCAGAATAATGGATTATCTGTGGTGTCAAGAGCTTGGTTTGAGGTCCATGTCGTAGGTATTCATGCAAAAAAGTTTGCGCACAGATTGTCATACTTTCTTTTTAGCAAAGAAATTATTAAATAGCAAAATAGCATGAAGTAGACATCAGTTTTATAAAGAAAACTTATACCACTTTACACGGGCGTGCACACACACACACACACACAAAAGAAAAATCAAAAGCATTGATTTGGCAAATAAATGGAAAGAGAGAAATAGAATTACACTTAATTTCTAGCCAACTGGATCCGAAGCTGATTCTTCATTTTTGTTTTGCCTCTGCTCCAAGCCTTCAACTCCTATCCTTGTGCAACTGGAGTATTTTAATTGTCCATCTCTGTGTCCCTCTTCTTCTCTTCCGCTTCCTAATCAGTAATTATGTGCCCTTCAGTGGTTAACAATTAATCAGAAAGCAACCGGGGGCTGGGGGAGATGGCAGGGCCGTTTGATCATGCACCAGGCGGGTGAGGGCTCTGCTTGGGAGACTGACCCCGAGCCGGCTCCCTCCTGTACATCATTCATCCCGGCCGGAGGCGGCGCAGGGACGGTGTCTGATCACACCTGGGTCCCGGCGCACACGGATCCTCCGTCCACCCTGGATCAAGCCTGCGAAGGCTTTCAATCTTTTTGACAAAGGTGCCTTGTGGCGAAAGCAGAACCTGGTGTCTTTTATGCCATTACTGGTACATGTCGCCTTTCATTTTCTTCAGCTTTCTGCCAGGAGGGAACTCACCAAATATTTTTGCTCTCTCGCAGCACGCTGGAGCGTACTGGGGGATTTCTTAGAATCATAGAATTGCCCAGGTTGGAAGGGGCTTTTCAGATCATCGAGTCCAACCATCAACCTAACACTGACAAAAACCACCACTACCCTGTGTCCCTCAGCACCACGTCTGCCCGGCTTTTAAATACCTCCAGGGATGGCGACTCCACCACTGCCCTGGGCAGCCTGGTCCAATGCCTGACAACCCTTTCCATGAAGAAATTTTTCCTAATATCTATCCTAAACCTCCTCTGGTGCAACTTGAGGCCATTTTCTTTTGTCCCATTGCCTGTTCCTTGGGAGAAGAGACTGACCTCCCCTGGCTACACCCTCCTTTCAGGGAGTTGTATGATTCCAATTTGCCTTGGTTTGCCCTTTCCCCATACCTGGGTGGCAGAGTTGCTCTGGTTTTCTCTTTCTTCCATTGTCTCAGGTTCTCCTGTATTTTGCTATTTCTACAATTTTCTCTCCTTTCTCCTGCTTTGAGGCACATCCAGCCTCTGACTAGAAGACTATACTGTTGAGTTTTAGCAGCACCCTGTTGAGAAACTTCTTGTTCTGGGATCTGCTGTATTTCCAGCTGGGGAGAAAAA
>VXBO01002530.1:185757-195259 GCA_013400135.1 Rhinoptilus africanus | reverse complement strand
AAAAAAAAAAAAAAGCTGCAATCGTTAGAAAACCTTAGGATGGCTCATCAGTGTTGCTTTAGGTTCTGGCCGTGAGATTGCTGGCAGGGCTTGCTGGTTTGGCCATCGCCCTTGTTGTTGTCTCCTTACCGCTCTTCCCATTGTTTCTCTTGGGTGTATTCCTTTTGGGCTCTGGTTTTTTATCGATACCCTGGAGCCAGTGCCGGCACTTCTGAGAGACACCCACCTCACCACCATCTTGTAAGGCACAAGAAGAGAGCACCACCAGCCCTTGGCCAGTGCGGCTTTCCTCACTGAAAGTTTACAGGTTGGGGAACGTGGCTGGATATTTGTTAATCCAGAGTTCACGTTTTCATTGGTGTCATATACACACTGCTCTTCAGAGGGAAAGAAGAAAAAAAGTAGGAAGGGAAGAAGTACATTTTTGTTTGCAGGTGCTTTCTGTTTGCTTGCTTCACTCTTCAGTATCCTGCGAGCACGAGCTGCCATTGAAAATCAAATGAATTCTCAATTGCTTCCTTCCAATTCAATAAGTGGAGGAAAGCAGAAACCTGCCACCGTCGCTGGAAGGAAACGGGGCAGAGGAAGGTGCAGGTTCAACAGAAAGCTGCTTCTTTCCTCCTCTCCCCAGGGAAGGTCCCTGGGGAGACGGAATTGCTCCTTTGGGTGCCGTGCAGCTGCACTCATCTACACCCACCCTGATGGCATGAGGATGCGTCATCTCCATGGACTTGGGTGGTTTCCTTGCACTCTGACGTTTCTCACTTACACTCGGCGTTTTCCTCTCAGCAATTTTTGTGATTTTTTTTACAGGTGTAAGTGACCATGTGTGGTCATCGCATTTCTAGAGGTGACGAGGATGCAGTTTTGTTGTTGCTGTTATTAGTCTGTTTGACTTTTCCAGAGCAGAAGGATGGAGCCTGACTCCAGATTGAATGCTTTTTGAGATGATGTATTTTTCTGCTAATGTAGGGAGTATGAATATTCACTTTTACATTTTTTATCATTATAATTTTACAATTCTCTTTCCCAGCAGGGCAGAGTCGGACGCTTGGGAGGTATGCGAAGGCGCAGAAGAGATGACGGAGCCGCTGAAGCAGTGCACGGCCTGGCTGCACGCCTACTTCTACCAGCCAGCAAGGATGGCGAGCCTTCCCCTGCCGGCCTTCCACCACCCACTGCTCCAGAGAGGTCTGTGCCACTCACCACCCGTGTCCCCCAGCTCCCATCAGCCAGGGTGGTGGTGGCTCCCATCTCCATAACTCTTGGTTAATGTCAATAAAAATGATGCAGTTCACCTCCCAACAGTCGCTGGCTGAAAGGTTTGAGTATGAACACAGCTGAAGGTCTCTTCCGTAAGGTCGTTGTTCACTGATATGAGATTTTTTGCCAGCAGAGGGGCGCATGAGGCTGGGACATGTCTGTGTCTATCAGCAGGGACACCTCACCGGTGATAGATAGGTTGTGTGAGGTAGCTATGTTTTGGTTCCTGAAAGTTATCATAGATACTATTTGGATTTTTTTTTAAAAAAGAGCAAGTATGATTACAAAGAAGTTATGCTACTCACATATTTAGATAAAAGAAGGCCTGAGAAAAGTTGGCCAAGAAGGCCAATGGCATCCTGGGGTGCATCAAGAAGAGTGTGGCCAGCAGGTGGAGGGAGGTCATCCTCCCCCTCTGCTCTGCCCTGGTGAGGCCACATTTGGAGTACTGTGTCCAGTTCTGGGCTCCCCAGCTCAAGAAGGACAGGGAACTGCTGGAGAGGGTGCAGCAAAGGGCTACCAAGATGATTAGGGTCCTGGAACACCTCTCTTATGAAAAAAGGCTGAAGGATTTGGGTCTTTTCAGTCTGGTAAAAAGATGACTGAGGGGGGATCTTATCAACACTTATAAATACTTAAAGGGTGGGTGTCCGGAGGATGGGGCCAGGCTCTTTTCAGTGGTGCCCAGTGACAGAACAAGAGGTAATGGGCACAAACTTGAGTATAGGAAGTTCCACCTAAACATGAGGAACTTCCTTACTTTGAGGGTGGCAGAGCACTGGAACAAGCTGCCCAGGGAGGTGGTGGAGTCTCCATCTCTGGAGAGATTCCAAACCCGCCTGGACGCGTTCCTGTGAAACCTGCTCTGGGTGACCCTGCTCTGGCAGGGGGTGGAACCAGATGATCTCCAGAGGTCCCGTCCAACCCTATGATTCTGTGATTCTCCTTCCCGTTCTCCATTTACTAGCTCTCTTCCTGAAGGCCTCCTGACAGGAGTCAGTCACTTGAAATTAAATAGAATCCCATTATTTTTTTAAAAAACAACTCAGAAGTCTGGTTTTTGCAGCCTCTTCTTGTCTGACCACGAGTATTGTCATTTCCCATTGAATAAAATCTTCAGTTTAAGAGATCTATTTTTAATTGTACCAGATTCCATAATAATATAGCACCAACAAGGAGCTGGTATCCTCTATGTTACATGACAAGATAGCACTGCTTTTTGTATAAACTCTAAATTATGTATACTTTTTCTTTTTTTGTGGTTCAAGGCAAAAGACACTTAATATGGGTGCATAGTTTTGGATTTTAAGGCGTCAGTACCCGTGTGAAATGACAGCCAGTTTTACATCTGGCAAGGCAGGACTGTTCAACAGGGATGCTTCTGCGAGTGATGTCTTCGAGAGCTCCGCTGTGTCTGTGTTAATCTCTGCTTTGACTCAAATTCCTATAAATAATAGGTTTCTTCTTGCTGTTGCACTTTCTTATTCGTAATTAGCTAACAGCAGCTGCGAGTAGAACAACAAAATCAAGACGCAGTTGTTGTGCAGAGTGTTCTACAGGTAATGGGCTGTTGGGTTGAGGAAGCAGTTTGTGTCACCTTCTGTGAGCTTTATGCAGAACCTTGGGTTTAATGGTGAACTTCTGTCCGTATTCTTCTGTGCTGTGAACATTTCTCAGTGTGACATCTTTCATAGTGAAATTACAGGGTGAGGACTGAGTATTTTTAAAACGAAGTTGTGTATTGCACTGTCTCCCTCTAATTTCATTACATCATTTTTATCAACTACTAAAAAATTTTGTGTAGAGGTTTTACTGAAACTCTCTGATTAACAGGTGGGAGAATAAGCAGTAATAGCACTATGATACATCATTTGTCAAAACTGCTAAAATGCTCATGAAGTACCACCGTCTAGGTGATAAAATCATCATCCAAGGATTTTTTTTTTGTATTAGCTGGGATGAAATTAAGAGCCGTGTTTGAGAACTTTAGGATGGGTGTGAACATGAATGAGCAAGCTGGATGGGAGACAGTTACTGCTGCTCTTCCTTCCGTCTTTGAATAACACGGGGGGAATTCTGCTTCCCAGATTATCCACCAGAAGATTATAAAACATTTAAAGTAATGCTTTTACTTTTATTAATTTTCCTAAATTGGTTACTGAATTCTTTTTAGCTTGGCTAATGAATTTTTTTGTCTAAGTGCTGCTGATGGTGGTTTAGTTGTTGTTTTGGGGTTTAGCCCTGAGCCGTCTCACCTTGACTTAGGGTCGGAGTTGGTATGGGACTTTGGTCCTTCCCTAGGCAGCAGCCTTCCGGGGCAGCAACCCTGGAAGAGACTGAAGATCACTTAAAAGAGGAAAAATAAGTATATTTGTTAATAGGAAGCTTCTTGAGGGAAAGCAATCGTTGCTTTTGATTCTTTTTGGGGGTGGAGGGAAAGCTCCAAGTGCAAAGAGGTGCCTGCGGGGCTGGGAAGGGACGCGGCTGGTGGCCATGAGCATCACTGATGGTGGCCGTGAGCCTAGCTGTTGTAGGCCATGAGCATCGCTCATGGTGGCCATGAGCATCACGACTGGTAGCCATGAGCATCGCTGCCAGCTCTCTCTGCAGCACCCATGGCTCTGTGAAGGATGCAGCTGGCGGTCCCACTGGCCGGGCTGGCCACACGCTGGGCAGCAGTTGGTCCTAATGGGGTTTGACCTTCTGTATCACAGGTTCGGCGCTGGGGAGGGACTGACTGCAGTTTTCTCATTATAACATGTGCAAGTTCAGGTTTTTTTAATTTAGTTCAGTTATTTGTTCCTGGCCTGAGACCAGGTGTGCATGTTTTATGAGGGGAAGGCACGTACGTAATGGAAATGCTAACGAAGAATTAATTGGCAGAAATCACAATGATGTGATGGCATTTCTATTCTTCTCTTACTTTCTCTAGTAATACTTTCATAAAAATAGAAGAAGTTTATATTGGAAGTAATGTGGAAATATGTGTTAAAAATTTGAAGAAACTATTTTTAAAAGTCATTTAGTAGATAGGTAAGGTAAAAACCACATTATAAGGAATTACATTGTACATTTCAATTTATCTGTAAGTCAGAAATGCAGTATTGCTAAATTAGGAATTTGGTATTTATTTACTTTTTCACATTTACATTTGAAAGTGCCTATTCATTTCTCCAGGCACTCAAAAATGCAGAATAAACAGAAGCGAGAGCATGAGGATCCAAAACCAGGACGGTTTTTTCTCATCACAGTGATTTTCTTCCATCTCTGTTCATCAGCAGCTATTCTAGTAAATCGTCTAAGCCTTTGGCCCTTCTGTTCTCCCCTTCCCTGTGAATATGACCAGTCATAGTGTGCTGCTCTGATATTAGGTGAGTTGAGTTCCGTCATCAGTGGGTTTGCAATAAGGAAAAGTGAATTCTAACATTCAGTGCCTCATCTTGTGTCTCTCGTATTGTTCTAAAGCGCCTTTTATTTTCTAAATTGCCGTTTAAAGGGGGAAGAGTATTTAAAAGCACTCTAAATACAGAATTTACCATTCCTCCTCGTAACTCGTCAGTGGTGAAGTTTGAATCTGGTGCGGATTGAGGCAGGCAGGAGAAGTTTGAAGCTGGTTTCCCAACACTTCTGGGAGTTTTCAACTTATGGACTATCCAGTTTAGCCTATGCAGCTATATTTATTTTTTTTTTAATGCAATTGAAAAACTGGAATTTTCAACAATTTGTGTCACAGCCAGTGCTCAACGTGGAATGCCACTGAGCAAAGAAAAAGTTGGGTTTTCCCACTTCTCTGCAGCATTTCAAGGTGTTACAACTCAGAAAAATCACTGAACATTTATAAAGGGAAATGATTAATTGGTCTTAATGTATCATGGTCATCAAGAAAAAATAACCTTGTTATTGTTTTGAAGCCTGTGCATGAGTTGCTTGATTTGTGGGTCTGTTCAATAGAAAAGGCAATGTCAAATTGGCCAGTCGTGAATTTCCTGACTTTTCTTTATTTGTGCTCTGTAATGGCTGTGGTTGCACTTGCAGAAGGCATTGCAGCGAGGAGCAGTTGTGTGTTTGCAGACCAGATGGCTCATTAGAGCAACAAGAGCAGAGGAAATTGGAGGCGCACAAGAGTTTTCCTTTGCCTTGTGATGAGCAGCAGCCCTGGGCCTCTGCTTGTTGCACACCGTGTCATGCCATGCCACCGTCCTCGCCAGATGAAGTCCTTTCACTTTGCAAAACCATGCCTTTATGTTCTGGAGTCTGGAGCTCCTCAGTTGGGTCCCTGTAGTGGAGGCATAGACCTGAAGCAAAGCTGCTTTTCGTCTCAGTCCAGCTCAATTGCCCTGTTTGTTCAAATAAGCTGTGAATTATCATAGAATCATAGAATGATTTGGGTTGGAAGGGACCTTGAAGATCATCCATTGCCACCCCCTGCCCTGGGCAGGGACACCTCCCACCAGACCAGGTTGCTCCAAGCTCCGTCCAACCTGGCCTTGAACCCCTCCAGGGATGGGGCAGCCACAGCTTCTCTGGGCAGCCTGGGCCAGGGGCTCACCGCCCTTACAGCAAAGAATTTCTTCCTCAGATCTCATCTAAATCTCCTCTTTTTCACTTTAAAACCATTGCCCCTAATCCCATGGCTCCCCTCCCTTATCCAGAGTCCCTCCCCATCTTTTCTGGAGCCCCTTTAGGGATTGGAAGGGGCTCTAAGGTTTCCCTGGAGCCTTCTCTTCTCCAGGCTGAACCCCCCCAGCTCTCTCAGCCTGTCTCACAGCAGAGGGGCTCCAGCCCTCCCAGCATCTCTGTGGCCTCCTCTGGCCCCGCTCCAACAGCTCCGTGTCCTTCTGCTGTTGGTGGCCCCAGAGCTGAAGCTCTGAATTACCAAGTCAGTGCGAAGGAGGGCTCTGCAGGTCTGCAAGTGGTGTTGTCTGTGTCACCTTGCAAACCAAGGGCAGAGAAAAGCTGTGCAAAAAGATTGAGGAGGAACAATCTGAGGATTGAGACAGGAGAGGTGAGCTTTGCAAGCCAGATTAGTAGCTGAAATTTTCCGTGCATAATGCATGTTGTTCATCCAGGAAGGGATATTGATGAAACACCTCATACATAATGGGAGCAGAGAGTCTTCAAAGAAACTGGTAGTGCCTCCATTCTCCCTTCAAGATGACTTCGCTCCCTACCCAGGCCTGTAATCAATAATTACCCTGTGATTTCCTAGCAGCTTCTCATTCAGAGACTCCAGCCCAAGCAGCAGAGGCTCGCAAACCTGGCACAGTTCTGCCAAAGGACGTCAAAATACACTGAAATACGGTGATGGGCTGAAGAAACTGTTCGCTTTCTGGTGTCACCTCTGTGGGGTGGGAGTCGTCCGTCATTCCCGTGCTGCACACCCGTCTGTCCTGGGCTCTGCGGGTGGTGTCGAACCTCTCCCTCTAGAAAGAGAGAGATCTGTGGAGAAAATCCTTCCATTAATTCCATCTTGATTACTCTCTCATCTTCTGCCCATGGCACACAGTAGCACCTCTTTGTTTTACTGGTTTTGCACATTCTAAACTATTAAAATAAAAAATCTGGCTGTAACTCAGCAAAGGATGAAGTCTTTTTTTATCCTTTCTGTGGTTGGAATGTTTTCCAAAGATTGTGGGGCTGCTGTTAATTTGCTTACTTGTGAGACAACGAATTCAGCATCCCAGTAATGCTTACATTTAAAAGAATTGGTTTTAATCACTGTGCTGCTTACCCTAATTACAGTCTGCAGTATAGCCTAAGAGTAAATTTTTCTCACATACGATTTAGCCAAAGACTTTTTCAATATATAAAGATTATTTAAATTAGAAAAGCATTTACAATATTATGATGAATACAGATCTATTTTTCCTTGCTTTAAATTACAGACCTTTAAAAAAAGTCATAAAAATCATTGACCTTGTTGAGATACTGCCAGTAAAGCTAGAAAGTTTGAAACTTCAGGTGCCTGTTTATGGATAACAGGATGGCAACTCTGTGCTTTTCGGTGGAAAAGAAATGGCTGGTAAAAATGTCATTCGTTAAAAGATAAAAATGAGTAAATACTTTAGCAGAAGCAGAGGGGGAAGGTGCGAGGCTCAAAGTGGAGAACGTATGAAAATACTTGACCAAAGGAGTCGGAGTAGCTGGAGGGCACTCGTGGATGTGAGATGTCCTGGTCAGTCCTGAGGTCACTGCGTGGTTTCGTTTATATGACAAAAAAATATGAAACGTTATATTTGGGTGATTTGTAGCCTTGAGGAGAATATGAGAGTTAAGGGTGAGAGCTGGTGAGGGATGGGAAGGATGAATTTGACCTATGAATGATTGTGCTGAGCTGGAGGCAGCTTAGGTCTTCAGTAGAAAAAGTAACCATAAGCAATTTAAGTATCTTAAACTTAAGGTTTTTTCTGCTCACTCCATGTTTGCATGGTGTCAGCAGGACGGTAAATACTAAGGACAATGATATCTTCACAATTTTAATGTCTTTATTAACTTGTAATTCTTGAAGTGGTGGCCTATGGATAAAAGAGGCATCTAAATAGAGGGAGATGTCTGAGTCCTGTGTAGTTTTTATTTTTTTCAGTCCTGCGTGTGACTTGTAACTTTATTTGCCCTTTTAAAATAAATTGTACTCTTACATGATTTTTCTAACATGATCTAGTAAACATAAATCCATACGCATTATCTGAAAATACACTAGCTGGCCAGAGCTCACTAGGATGATACGCAGCCAATAGGATGCTAAAGCAAGACAACCGGTTTTGGGTTTGTCTGAAACTTTTCTAGTATGTATTTTCATAATACTTCTGTATACTTGTTGAGGGGCAAGGTATTTATTCAGTCCCCTGGTGATCTTTTTTCTCAAGTGTCAGAAAGTTGAAACTGTGAATATCAGATGTCACATCAAGAACCAGATCCTGTGATTCTCTTCCTTTGTTTTAAAAATACATGTATAGACATTTATTTATATTTATAAAAATATGTTTATATATTAATTTATATTTTCATCTATAATATGTATTTATTTTGTTCTATTTATTTATATGTATATATAAAGTAAATGGGATTGGAGTGCAGATTTGGTGCAGCTGAGAGCCCTACCTCACACCAGCGTGGTGCGAGGGACACGGTGACCGAGCCCCAGCCCAGGCAATGCCACATCATCCATGGCCTCATTTAAAGCGTAGCCATCCTCGATAGAAAAAAATGGCAAACTCATCCTAGAGGAAGACCTCCAGGAGCCAGCCTGTCCCAGCATCATCTCTCCATGTTTACTTTATTCCCAGTAAAAATGGAAAATTCATTAAAGTTCAACTGGGACAGTATAAATCCACCAGCATCACCAGGTTGTATCTGTATTTTGCAGAACTGAATTGCACTGTTGGGTGAGCTGAGGAGGAGGCCAGGCTCGCCCTTTCCTAGGCAAATGCAAAATGTCATTCTTGCCATTTATTTGTGTTGCAATTTGTGAAATTCTCTTAATTTTGGTCTAGAGATTCAATTCACTAAAGAAAAAAAGTTGAGAAATGTTTCCAACTTTCCCTTTTTCATTCCTGCAGCTTCATCAGACATGCAAATACATTTCTATTTAGGCTTTTAGAAAATGTTATTTTAAAGTAATATGAAATAATCTGCTCAAAAACGTTAGTACTTCACATATCTGGACATGGCAGATTCAAGCACAAAGAGATGACAAGCTTTCATATTTCTGTCTGACAACACAAAATTCAAATTCCAGAGACTGGCGACTTCTTTTATTAACTTTTCATATGAAAATAGTTTTGATAAGCAGAAAGTCAGTGTTTTGCTAGACATTTAATGGATTTTTACAATCTGATACTTTCCTACCATTTTCTTCAAACAAAAATCAATCCTCTCCCACCTTCAAAAATGAAAACAAAACCAAAAAAGAGACGATTTACTTATAGTTCTCAAATTCTTTTTCTAGCCCATTTGGCCCATTGGTTTATATGAAGTATTTGTATCAAAAGGAAAAAAAAAAGAGAAGAAAAAAAATTCAAGAACATTTACAATATTTACAGTAGGATTATCCTTTCTCGTTGATATTCTTGACATTAATTACAGGTAGGCAGTACCTAAATAGTTTATTTTTTAGGTAGGAGTGGATTGAAGATCAACAGCTGATGTTCACCTGTGTGGCAAAAATTTACTTGGTCTCAGAGAATTTGGGGACATTGGAGCAAGTCATGGTGTCTCTGAAATAGCTGCAGAAATGCGT
>VXBO01002530.1:178257-180757 GCA_013400135.1 Rhinoptilus africanus | reverse complement strand
ACAAGATGGTATCAAAATTCATGGATTTATTCCTGTTTACATCACGGAAGCATGTTGGAGCCCTGAGATGATAAAACAAAAATCTTGTAGGACATATGCATGAAGTTCAGAGCCCACAGTTAGTTCATGGTGGTTCTAGGTGGTTCTAGGGCTGGGGGGACACAAGCTCTTTGCTTGGGTTTGTCACTTTATTTCTCCAAGGCTGCCCAGTTTGTAGGTCATGGTCACTCCCAGGTTTAGTTTTAAACCTGATGATCCTGAGCTGAGACCTCTAACCAAAGGTCGTGATGAGTTTGAGATTTTGATGGTAGCGAACCTAATATATAGGTATTAATTGGAAATTGTTGCTTAATCAACACGTGTGAGTGGTTGAAGCCTTTTTCTTCACCTTGTATTTTGAGTTCATTAATATCAGAATGGCACTTCCAGCATATCCATAAATCTTCATAAGTTTCTGCAGAACCTCCCTGCCCGTTCCAGTCTGACTATAGCCAAATGGTCCTGCCTACCCTTCCAAAATCCCAGTCTAATTAGGAAACTACATCTTCTCTGATTTATTTAGGAGCTGGGGCAGGTTTGTGCATCTTGTTCACAGGACAAGTTGGGGAGAAGTTAGATTGTAGCAGCACGTTGGAGACTGTGTTCCTGTTGAGTTCTAACAATGCAGATTGAGGTAAATTGAATTTAATTTTTATTTTTCTCTGGAGAAGGAGAGGAGCAACCTTCCCAGGCCTGGCATTGGCTGTGGGGCTTTCAACAGGCAACAAAGAGAACTCCAAGAAATGGGGAAAAAGAGGGTTGAGGTGGGGTCAGAAGTTCCACTTCAGCATGCACCTACAGGAATTTCTCGATTTTTAAGTCAGATGATGGCGAGTTGTGGTCTCTTGTCACACACGGCTCTTTGGTAGGGATCGTTATTGCCGTGTGAGGGCAGGGTTCGGTTCCCACGCTCAGTCTGCAAATTGCAGCTGATGAGGAGAATTTAGAAGACACCCAGGTGAAGTTCTTGGTGAGTACCAGCTCTCTGACAAAGGGAAATAAAAACGAGTCCCTCATTTGTTTCTATCTTGAATGGAAAAATACAAATTTAATTTTCTGGCCCAGTCACTTAGAAATTGCAGCAGAGCTGGTGCGTGGGTGCGTGGTGTCTCTGGAAGGACTATTCTGTATCCTTTGCAGAACAGGAAAGAGTGTTTTATGGCATTAAATAATGATAAATTATGAAAAAATTACCTGTGAATGAGATAGCGGTTGATGTTTCTCAGTTGCTCTGATCTGCGGGTCTCTTGTATGTATGTTTATAGTAGTTCTTTTGTGTGTTATAAATATTCATGAAGTCATTAAAAAGTTATTTTAATATACTTAGCAGTTTTTTCCTGGTCCCAAAATTGATGTATTTGAAACAAAGCAAAAATATTTGATTCAGAATGTAGCCTGGAGCAGATGCCTCTGCCTGATCATTAAACCTATAGGTACAGGAGTGTCGAAGTACCAACGGGTCTTTGTTGGTGCCTCGGCCGCGGAGGCGAGGGCAGGCTCGAGACGCTTGTCCTGGTCTCTGGCCTCTTGTCTTAAACCTCGTTCTGCTCCCATGCAGCCCACAGCACTGTAAAAATGCAAAGGTATGAGTTAGACATCTCCAAACCAAAACGTTGAGTGTTTTGCTAATTTTAAGCATTCATATGCACAGTGATTCATTGCAAAGTCTTTGTATTTTGTCTCTGATATATGGAGCCGGCCCGGAAGAGCTTGTCGATGGGCTCCTGCCCCATGGATTCGGGGTGAGGCTGGTGTCTTGTGTCAGCGCTCAGGTAGGAAAGCAATCTAAAAGTGTATAAAAGCAGAATTTTTTCTTAGAACAACAGTATGAAACAATTAGTCATTTTCAGTGCACCAGGTGATTGGATCAGGGGAGTTGCGTCAGGGTAGGTTTAGGATGGATATAATGAAAAATTTCTTTACCCAAAGGATTGTCAAGCATTGGAAGAGGCTCCCCAGGGCAGTGGTGGAGTCACCATCTCTGGAGGGATTTAAAAGCCGGGCAGACGTGGTGCTGAGGGATATGGGTTAGTGATAACTTGGAAGCATGAGAGTGATGGTTGGACTCAATGATCTTAAAAGTCCCTTCCAACCTGAGCAATTCTATGATTCTATGACATTTTATACTTCCTAAAGCAAAGCCTTACCATTTAAAATATACCAAATTGTTGCTTTTTATTGGTCATGTATTTGACCTGGCAGGTGGGCATTGATGGCGAGCCTTAACACTGTGCGAGCTACGATTTATACCATTTATTTTTAATGTACCTGAAAGGGGATGTTCAGAGTCTTTCTTTCAAGATGCAAATGTGAGAGTTTTGGAGGAACCCGAGGAAGTCCCAGATGAATGGAGGGGTGATGTCCCAGGCTGAAGGCCCTGTCTCTCCCCAGCTGGGAGAAGGTCCCCCTTTCAGCTTCATCAACAAATAGCCCTTGCAAGGCCAGATGTGGACATGGCTGC
>VXBO01002530.1:138257-173257 GCA_013400135.1 Rhinoptilus africanus | reverse complement strand
CCACAACCCCTTCAGCAGTCTGGAGGGAGCTGCATTTAAAACTGTGTTAAACTACAGATCAGAAACAGCTCCCATTAATTGGGTTTTAACATAGCTGGGGCACTTAATGCGAGCCAACCTGAACGTTATCTATCTTAGAAGAAAGTATATAAGTACCTTTTTCACTTAAGTGATACAGATGTATAGGATGTTTATAAATTATAGTTGTGGGGTTTTTGTATTATATTACGTATTGCAAACACATACGTGCATAGGCAATACATAAAAGCGTTACCAAAGCACCCCCCCAGCCCACATTTCTCTACTGACCAGGAAGGGGAACATCGAGCCCTGTGGGAAAGCACGAGGTGACACCTGAGCCACATCGTCCAGTGCTCTCATCTACCCTAAAGGCTTTAATATGGGCTGCCTGATATTTATGAAATGGTGATTGGAATTGCATTAAGTACTTGCTCACGCAACTGTATCTGCAGAGAAATTCAGGAAATAGTAGAGGAGATGGAGCAGGGCTTGCGCTGGGGCAGAGACAGGCACTGCAGGGGCTGCTGCAAGGGCTTTCCTTCACCAAAGACCCTGCATTGGAGGGAGCACTGAAACTCAGCTGCTGTGGGTGCTACATGCTGGGGTGATTTGGGCTTTTGAATTTTTGAACGCTTAATTTCAGACATCTACTCGAATGGTTGCTAATTCTGTCGTCAAAATGCACTGCAGTTGACCTTAATTTATCTACAGATAGATGTAGAAAGAATGTAGAATGTTTTCTCTGTTGGGGAAAAATACAACATGTTTTGAAGGAATATCAACCCTTTAGTTGTACCACAGAAATACGCGCTAGAAAAGCAGCTTTGTTGTTATGATCCATTGTGTAGGGGTATGCTGGTGAGAAATAATAAAGTAAATAAATAAAAACATCAAAAAGTGTGATATGGCTGCAGTCAAGGTGTGCTGTCCATGATGGCCTGGTGTTTCTGCCCTGCAGAGAGTGGCCCGAAGAGGTCCAGCTCCTCTTGGCCAGCGGTGCCATGGGGTCAGATCTGAATGAGATGAAGGGGATACGTTTCAGATATAAATACTGATAGAGATTTAAACTAGATATCAGGAAGAAATTCTTTGCTGTGAGGGTGGTGAGCCCCTGGCCCAGGCTGCCCAGAGAAGCTGTGGCTGCCCCATCCCTGGAGGGGTTCAAGGCCAGGTTGGACGGGGCTTGGAGCAACCTGGTCTAGTTGGTGTCCCTGCCCAGTGGCAGAGGGGTTGAACTACATGGTCTTTAAAGGCCCCTTCCAACCCAAACCCTTCTGGTATTCTGTGAAACCCTCCCAACTACCCTTGTGGTCCCTGGGCGCCACTGGGACCAGTAGCTGTTCACACAGCAGCTGGAGGTGGGAATGGGTCTTCAGGGCTGTGGACACCTCAAAACCCAGTTCAGTTGCAGGTCTCTCCCTTCCCTGTCCTTTAGTCCACCTTCATCCCTGCCCTCCCAGGGTAGTGTGGTGTGTATTTGGATGTAAAATCTGATTTAAACGAGAAGTAGCATCTAGCAACACTGGTTGTTGGCCATAACACGTGTTCCTTGGCAAGAAGACAGTGCAGAGCCTGGTCAGCCAGAGGGAGCGTGGACAGTGTAGGTGGGAGCAGAGGACAGAGAAGACCTCTGCTATTCCCATTCCGATGACGTGGTTCAGTCCAGCTGTGGCTCTGCTGGCATCTGCCACTCTGGAATGACGTGGGCATTTGCGGAGGTATGAAGTGTTTTCACATAACGAGAGAATTTGTGTGTGTGATTGTTAATTTTTATGTGCGTATTTTACAGCACTTTATAATGATATTTGACAGCATAAAATGTTGGCACACTCTGAAAATTGGTGAAAGTTCAGCCATCTAATTTGGGCAGGTTATGCTTACAGGCACTCACACTTGCAGACAGTTTAATAACAGTATTTGGCACTGTCTCTTAGAGCTGCTTAAACTAATTAATGCATTTGCTCCCTACAGGATGAAATTGAGTTTTCAGATACATTTGTAAAACGATGTGCATGATTGCTAAATATTTCATTCTTCTGAACTATAACTTCGAGTGGTTTATGTGGGTGCAGAGACAGTAGATGTTCTTCCATGAAAAATGTCTGGTGGCTGTGGAAGGAGGATAATCTCTGCCCCGGCTTGTCAGAGGAGGGTAATCTCTGTCCCTCTCTCAGCCTGTGGAAAGGTCCTCAATAATTCGGGCATGGCTTGGCACAGGAGTGTTATTGCAGGGCCTCTGGAGCTGCCCCTGCTTCTCCTCCTATTCCGACAGGTTTCAGAAAGTCACGGCTCCATCACGTCGTGCCAAGAAAGAGGGCAAAAAAGGGGATTTTTTGGACTCGGGCCCCAGCGACGCACAGTCACTTCATTGATTTAGAAGATGACATCAGGCAATAATTCCCTGAGACCCCTGAGCAGGCGAGGTTAACACTCATCTTGCCAGCTTAAAAAGAAGGTTAAAAAAATAAGAAGGAACAATTTGATTTGAAATAAACCTTTCTGAAGGAATCACAGTAAACAAAATCTGTTTGCCTAAGGAAACCCTCCTAGCAATCAGCGAGTAACACAACTGCTTGTGCTAATGAACCCAAAGCTGTTAATGTGGTTTCTTCAGTTAAATTGATTCATGAATTTTGAAGAGAACATTATCTAATGAATTTTCTTTGCATAGAAAGCAATTAAAAGGACAAATCAGTCTGATTAACCCCAAAGTCACCCTACTGCCACAAACGGTGTACAGTTTGAAATTATATCATAAAAAACTAGAGCAGATTTGCTATCTCTTTGCCCTCTACTAATCCATGTAAATTAATGAACAACAAAGTTAATTTCTTTGATGACCCTTTTCTCGTATCACCTGGATTATGCTGATGTTTAATTTGCTTAATGTTATAATAAAGACTAAACAGATTTTTTCAATGAAGTGATTATCATTCCCTTCAGTTAAGAAGTGATTTTTATTATTTAACACACACATAATGGTGTATGAGTTTCCTTTAAGAACAAAATCACATTTCACTATGTTCCTATGTAATGTAATCAATGCCTTTTTTGACAACTAAAGAAAGAAAATGTTTTTAATCAGTTTGTTTCTTTGCCAAAGCAGGACGCTGAAGCTCTCAGCTGGGGGAAGGGGTTTCTTTTCCTTTTTTTTACCTTTTTTTCCTTTTTTTTTATTCGCCAGCTCGCTCCTCTCCCTAAGTTATTCACTAGTTAGATCTTCAAAGCTTTTACAAGTGCCTTAGGAGAGGTATAGGTGTTCAACCCAACTAAAATCCAAATGCGACTATGGCTTTTCCTTTTTGTAAAATAATCCCGGCTTGGGAAGGTAAAACCCTGAGATGCCAAAGAAAGCTGGTCCTAGTGCATTTGCTTGTTCATTATTACAGCAATTGTAACACTTAGAAGCAATTTGCTAGCGAATTAAAATTAAAATAATGGGAGATACGTTATTTCTTTCTTTTTTTCATTCATTCTTTTTTTTTTCCCCAGCACCCAGTATCATTAGGGCTGTGCCGTGCGCCCAAGGTCACAGCGAGTCCTTACGTCGGGTAATGGCTGCGGTGCCGAGCAGTAGCTCGGGGGTCTTGGCTATAAAATGCAGTCAGGCAGGGTAATACCGAGTCCGCTGGCTCTAGGGCTTCTTCTGCCGCGCGTCCCAGCTGAAGTTGGAAATTAGCTGGAGATGCCAGGGCTTTGTAAAATAGGTAGAGCCGGTTATTTCTTCCCTTTTTAATTTGACTCTATGCTAATTTATACTCTGCCAATTTAATGGGAAAAGCACATTGTATGAGTTAACAGGATAATTGTACTTGAAGCAAATTAAAAATATAGGAAAATCAAAGCCTTAAATCCTTTTTTTATAGTAATCGGTTACTTCAAGCACTCCTAATAATCATGTATTTAAATGTAGTAATATAGGACACAATAACAGGACGGTGCATCAGGGCTGTTTAAATTTAAATTAGAGAGCTGCTATTGAGACTCTGCTTTGCGTTGGGTTTTTTGAATATTTCATTTTGGGTTTTTCCAGCCACACGTACAAACTGTGCTCGTTTCCTCTTCTTTGCAGACTCCTTCACTGGACAAGTGTTGTGGACCCTGTTGAGAGGCGTGAAGTTTGGAGAGGCCATTTCCTACAAGCGATTAGCGGAGCTGGCGGGCAACAGCAGAGCGGCGAGAGCGGTGGGAGGAGCGATGAGGAGCAACCCCGTAAGTTCACGTCAACTTTTAAATAAAGTTGATGGAAGACGGTGGATTTAGAGAGCTTTGTGGGCTAAATGTCATTAGATTAAATTTATCTGCTCTGAAAACTGGTCTACCATGAGTAATAAGGTCAGTAAGTGTTTTTAATCAGCAATAACGCACAACCCAGTTTAATGTGATTTATTCCCTACCATTTATGGCGTTAGATTTGGAAAAGAAACATTGCGCTTCTTTTAATTCATCAGCCTCTACACACTTTGTTGTTCGCAAACTTTCTTACATATTCTTAGGCAAGGCAAGTCTTTTATCCCCCAGCATGGACCTCATTTGGACAGCGTATGAGTAGCTGTGGTCGTGATAACAGCAGTCCATCCTCTCTGGCAGGGATAAGGTTCTGAAGATGTGGAAGAGGAGGGACTTTAAATTTTGTATAGAATCATAGAATTTTGGAGTTGAGTTTGGAATCGTAGAGTTGAGTTGGAAGGGACGTTTAAAGGCCATCTACTCCAACCCCTGGCCATGGGCAGGGACATTTTCAACAAGATCAGGTTGCTCAGAGCCCCATCCAACCTTATCTGGAATGTTCCTAGGGATGGGACATCCACCACCTCTCTGGGCAACCTGTTGCAGTGCTGCACCACCCTCACCATAGAAAAATTACATCTTATATCTAGTCTAAATATTCCTTCTTTTAGCTTAAAGCCATTCCCCTTGTCCTGTCGCGACAGGCCATGCTAAAAAGTTTGTCCTCATCTTTCTTATAAGCCCCCTTTAAGTACTGAAAGGCCACAATAAAAAACTTTATTTCTGTTAACATCACGGTGGCCTTTTTGGCTTCAACATATTTTTCTTCATTACTACTTGCCTTGAGCAACATGTGTCTTCCCATACCCGAATTCCTCTCCTCTCCAGCGTTATACCTGCTGTAATCTTTGACCTCCTCTGTTGTTTTTATGTTCTGTCCTCTCAGTAGTTCCTTTAAAAAGGTACATACGAGACTGCAACGTGTAGTTGCAAAGTGAGTTAGAAAATCTGTTTTCACAAACACCGGTGGCTTTACATATAGATGTAACAAAGGTGAGGATTTTTTTGCAGTTCCACATACTACCTTTATATTTCTCCTCATTCATAAAATCAAACAGCATATTGTACATAGTCAACCTGCATCTTCTGGCTCATAGGTCTGAAGGACCACGTAAAGATTTCTATGGAAAATAACAAGAAACACAGTGCATAGGTGCTCGCATTGAAGTACAAAAGGACGATGTGTGTGTTTGCATGCAGAATATGCATGAAATCACAGATTAACTGCCGGAGATGTGTAGTGATAACAGTATGTTTTGGAACGGGCAGGGCTGTCATTATAGTACTGATTATTTTTTATCAGCAGCTTCCTATTGTGAAGTACTGAGGCAGTATTATATTAATACAGCTCTTTCTCCCTAAAGCTATACATTATTATCTATAACATACTTAAAAATTTTCTGCTGGGGACAGAAAACACTGCAGCCGAAGTATGGGATGGGAAATAACAATAATAAGATAGGACCCCATTTAAAAAAAAATTGCAGTAGCTTTGCTGTGTATTTTCAGAACTATTTTCATCCTTCCTCACAGGGGAAAAAGCAGGAATTTTCACACCACAACCTGCTGTTACCGCTGCTTTGGATGCTGCTGCTCCACTGCAGCCTGAGGGCAAAGCTGGGTACATTTCTAGGCGATAGCAATTACACATCCTTTTGCACAACACTGTATTGTTATTCTTTGAGAACTGTTTCCTGTGGGTTTGCATTGTATTGCCTTATCTTAATGTACACCGTATTATATTGGAAAGCATTCCATCATATTAAAATAGTTTGTATTGTCAAGTACAATACAGTGTATTGACGAAACGTAGCTTTATGCTGCTGGTATGAACTGTTTCATAGGAAAATCTGATATACGCTTAAAATATCAGGGTGTACTTCTTTATTGAGCTTAGAGGCTTAAACCCACTAGAGATGATGGGAGTTTCTGTGGTAATGTGCTACCTGCGTAGAATCGTAGGGTACCCAGGAACCTTATGCATGTATAAAAATGCTTGCAGTCTGTTTATCAGATGAGATATTGAGCTTTGAATCTAACTAAACAGTTCATTACACGGGACACGTCATCTGGGCTGCGGCATCATGAACACCTTGGTGGAGAACGCAGAGTGTGGTGGCAGTAACAACTGCTGCACGTCCAGCCCCAGCTTTCGGGGAGAAACACTGGCTTTGAGGGGCAATCGCTTCAACATTTTTCCAGAAATATGATGCTTTGTTAAGCAGCAGATTAGTAATTTTTGTCTGCAGGAGAGAGAAGCTGAAACTAGTGAATGCTTTTGTCACGAATGTGAAATAAAAGTGAGTATTTCTATTAAGGGCAGGGGCAGAAGCTGTGCAAAACAGCAAAATCGGAATATGTTTGCACCTTGAGATGCTTCCTCTGATTAAAGGACTAAATTATAAACACGATGACTACATCATAAACATGATTTAATGAGGACAGTAATAACAGTAAAAATGAGCATTTGAAATAAAACAAGCCTGGCATTGCTTTGTTACTCAAACATGTTGATAAAATGCCGTATCTCACCTTTCCCACAAAATATCAGAACATTTCTCCCTTCTATAGATCAGTGGTTGGTCTTTAATTTTGGAGTCGCGCGTTCCACAGGTTTCCCTTTGTAGTTGGGTTGCTTCACATAATTCATACGATGACCTTCAACTTTATGAGAAGGTGGAATAGGTGCCAGCAGCAGCTGAAAGATGCGACATCTTTGCCTCAATTTATGCCAAGGACATGGTGGGGATGGTTCACCTTTCGCAAGAAAAACTTCAAATAGTTTACTGCGGTTCAGATTGATTGCAAGGTCTGTGGTCCTCAAAGGGAACCCATAAAGTTCAATTAAAAATCTCATTAGACTACTATAGGAGGATCAAAAAGAAATCACAGGGACTCATGGGAAATGGCGAATGTTGGGCTGATTAGTCCAAGGCCATCCTAAATGACTGTTCTGTGCCTTAAATAAGACATCTTCAGCGCTCTGTTGACGGCAGTCGTAGTGGCATACGTTGTTTTTTTATCTTCTCCTCGGTTGTGTTATGCTTTAGGCTAAAGCCCAGCCAAGTGTGCGACTGGATGCTGCTGTCCATCCATCCTAAGTTGAGGGTATTATTCAGCCAAAATGTTTTAAACATCGGAGATGGGAAGCAGTGACGGGGCATTTAGGAGAAGCATGGATTTGAAACGTTGGGGACACCTAAAACTAACTGTGCGTTAATTCCTGGGGTGGCCAACAGTAGCCCAGGCCCCGGGCTGGGACACCTCGCTTCTGTCAGGGGAGAGGGAGAGAAAAAGGCACAGGCCATGAGCAAACTGAAAGGCGGTTTATTTGCTAAGTGCGGTGCTTCTTGTTGTAAGTGGGTATTTCTGCTGTTTCCATTCAGACTGGCCGGGTGTTGACAGTTGGGCAGGTTCTGGTGGTCCCCAGCCCCTCCACAGGGTGGTGGGATGGGGACGGGCAGGTTTCCCGTGCCTCGAACGGAAAACTCCTAACAAGCAGAGCACGACTCCACTCCATCCTCCGTTGGAATTTACTAAATGCACTTCAAAGGCAATCGATGCCTCTCACAGGGAGGGTTTTTTCCCCACCTTTTTTTTTTTTTTCCCTCTTCTCTTCCCTAAACAAACGCATTCTCGAGGAGTTAGTTTATTCACAGATTGCCACGAGCGTTAATGACTGCCCCAGTCTTGTTCTGCCACTCACCCAGATGGCTGTTGATAAAGATTTAGCATCATGTTCCGAGTGTCAGGGCTGTCAGTAGCGCTGAACCATTTGACCAGAAGAAAAAACGCACAGGGAGCTATTGATTACAGCTTCTCAGTGTCACTTGTTCACCAGGATTTAGGTATTGATGAGGCTGCGAGTGAAAACAAGCTCTTTCCCTTGTGGGCCTCTCCCCAGAAGAACAAAAGCAAAGTTGGAGAAAATATTCAGCTGGTGCCCGAATCAGAGGGACTCCGTTATTGATCCGAGGGCCCCTTCATGTTTATTTTTGTTGTTGTTGTTGTTGGAGACAAATCTGTGGGTTTGGAAGTTTTATAGCGTTGGAGGTAGGGTGTGTGTAAGTGATGGATTCGCGTATTAGAGGAATTAGATTTCACAGCATGAAGATTTCAGTGGAGCTATAATATTATGAGCTGCTTGGTTATTGATAAAAATTACATTAAACGTAGCCGAGGCATTAAAGCTCCAGACTGGGGTAGTACTCCTTCTAAAATGTCCTTAGGGCCCTAATAAATTTTAGCAGGTTTAATTATTTTAGGAGTCTGAAAGTTGTCACCACAATTAAGCCAAACTGAAGCAATATTCAATATTTTTAAATTACAGCACTGATACAGCCTTTGTACCGCGTTTTCTTTTCCATCCAACACTGTGGAGGGTGACGTACGGGCGCTCGCGTATGTTAGGACAAACTCAGTATGAAATTCTTTATTCCAGGCATGGAAAAAAGCTGCACTTATTGCAAACCTTCCTCTTCTTGTGTGATGGTAACGCTCCGCCTCACATCCCTGAGTTTGTGAACGGCTCCTGCGCCGACCCGGGATCATCCAAGACCCCGCATGGCGTGCCGGCTCCCATCACCTGCAAATAAAGTCCTTTTTTTTTCCCCCAGTTGGGCACACCTTCCATTTTCTCACAAAATTTAGCAGGAAAAGCCATCAACTCACAAAATTCCCCAGTGCAGGAATATACCAGGTTCAAATGTCTTGCAGGGAACTGCCTCAGGAAGAGGGTTTGGCCCTGTCCATAGCGAGATTTATAGCCTTACCATCAAAATATCCTGATTTACTGTATATATATTTTAAAATTGCAAATTAACATTGGAGATTTTTTATAATGTATTGTTATGGCTTGTTATGGCTTTGTCACTCAAGAAAATCTGCGTGCAGTAACCTGTGTGTGTGGATTGGAAAGACGTAGAAATCCCAAAACAGAAAAATGCTTGGAAAAACCCAACTTCTTTAAAGAAGTCATAAAGCAAGCACAGGATGGCACAGGATGGAGTAAGGATTTTATTGGTACTCACTGGAGTTGTCGCGGATGCGTAATTCACTTGTGGCATCACCAACTCCAAATAAAGCAGCTATTAGAAGCATTTTTTATTAAACTGTGATTAACAATAAGCACCTGTGTGTATTCCCGTTTAATGTGATAGCCTGTGGGCTGAGGCCCAGATTTTAAATGTCAGCTATGGAAATTACTGGAGAAAAACAAAAGAATCCCCCCAGAAAAAAAACAATTTACAAAGGTCTGGCCAGTAGCCATCCATTCACTTTGGGGTCTCTGTGTCCCAGACGCAGCTTGAACGGTACTGAAGTAACTATTAAATGGGATTAAAATAAGTCAGTGTAAAGTACTTAATTTGTCTGCGTTTCTATATATAAATAAATTATACTCTCTGACTTAAAATACGCAAATTTGTGAAAACTGCACTTTTTAGTGAGTTATTGTTTTCACAGCCCTATCATTGCAATCGAATTACTATGCAGTCACCAAACACATACGGCACGATTAGAGATGATGTATTGCATTTTTTATGGTGTGTACTTCAACTATGATAATCACCTGTAATAAAAAAATAAAAAAAACCCCACGTTTATGTACTTCTCTACATTATCAGTCTATTATGCAACTTCTTGCATTGATTTTTCAGAATCTGTGGCATTTGGCTATAAATGATACAAAGTAGAAGGCATGAGGGGAAAAAAAAAAGTTCTTAAATTGGTTAGGTGTGAATTAAATCGCTCCTGTTGTAGGTTTTAAAAATTCACAACCCATTTTGGATTGACTCGCTGTTAAATAATAAATAGCGCCTTGTTCCTCTCCAGGATTTTTCAGCGGCGCGCGGAGACGTGCTTTGGGGAGAGGAGGAGAGTCTGCCGGGAGAGCAGGGCTCGGGAAGCTCCGTCCTGCAAGCGCTTCTCCTCGGTGCTCTGGTTTTCTCCAGGAATGCGGCCTCTCCTAATCCTGGGATGGTGATTAATGGTGGTCTGTCCTTCTGCGTCTCTGGGCTCTGCGGGACCTCGTCATTCACCCCGGGCTGCTGGAGGGGGCTGGCGTGGGGCAGGAGCATCTGCTGCTTGCAGGGATTTTATATAGGGAGGGCTGTGTATGGGATTTTATACAGAGAATCGTAGAATGGTTTGGGTTGGAAGGGACCCTGAAGACCATCTCGCTCCACCCCCTTTCCCTGGGCAGGGACACCTCCCACCAGCCCAGGTTGCTCCAAGCCCCGTCCAACCTGGCCTTGAACCCCTCCAGGGATGGGGCAGCCACAGCTTCTCTGGGCAACCTGGGCCAGGGGCTCACCACCCCCACAGCAGAGAATTTCTTCCCAATATCTCATCTAAATCTCCCCTCTTTTCAGTGTAAAACCATTACCCCTCGTCCCATGGCTCCCCTCCCTGATCCAGAGTCCCTCCCCAGCTTTTCTGGAGCCCCTTTAGGGACTGGAAGGGGCTCTAAGGTCTCCCTGGAGCCTTCTCTTCTCCAGGCTGAACCCCCCCAGCTCTCTCAGCCTGTCCCACAGCAGAGGGGCTCCAGCCCTCCCAGCATCTCCGGGGCCTCCTCTGGCCCCGCTCCAACAGCTCTGTGTCCTTCTTGTGCTGAGGACTCCAAAGCTGGAGGCAGCAGCACTGCAGGGGGGTCTCACAGAGCGGGGCAAAGGGGCAGAGTCCCCCCCTTGACCCCCTGCCCACGCTGTGGGGGTGCAGCCCGGGCTGTGGGGGGGTTCTGGGCTGCCAGCACACACTGACCGCTCATGTTGAGCTTCTCTTCCACCAACACCCCAAATCCTGTGGGTGTTACACTTTTAAGACTTCACATAATTTTTATGTATTAAAATTTCTGTCCGTACATAATTTTTGTCTAAGAACTGGGTTGGTCTTCCCCGTGCTCAGCACCGTTACAGACAGTAATGGCCCCGGTGCCACCACTGCCCTGTCCTTGGCCATGGCCAGCTCTCCACCGGGATGGTCTTCAACGTGGCTCCTTCCATCCCTGTCCCTCCTGTCCCAGCAGCCCACAGCTCCTGGTTCTGCGGTGGATTTATGGGCATCTTCCCTCACCCTTTGCTCCCTTCCTTTGTTGTGTGTGTTTTGCAGATCCCGATTATAATCCCATGCCACAGGGTGATCTGCAGCAGTGGGCGGAGCGGCCACTACGGAGGAGGAAACCTTATGAAAGAGTGGCTTTTGTCGCACGAGAAGCTCCAGAAAGAGAAGTTAGCATATTGATGGGGCTCAGCCACGGCTGCTAACCAGCCCAGACGCACAGCCACCGCCACTTGGCTTATAACGAGCTCTCCGAGCACCCAGCAGAATTCAGGAAAATGGTAAATATTTGAGTGACACAGAAATATAATGCAACATCCGAAGTGAAATGTGTGGTGGCACCACTATATTAAAAAAGCGGGATGCGTCCTGGGGGATGCAGCTCGTCTGCCCTTTCTTGTTTTTACATTTTACAGCAGAATGACTACAGCCGTCCAGGCCTGTTGTGCATGGATTTTTGTTTCCATCCCCAGCTCTGTTTTGTTCTATTTTTAATGTCCATTAAAGCAGGGATAAGGGGGTGGCGAATGCTCGTCCCTGCCCCGCCGAGCCAGGATTTACCCCAACGGGAGGTGACGGAGCGTGCTGGGATGGATGCAAAAGCCAGCGGCTGTTCAGCTGCTTCTTCTCGGCTTTTCTGTTCGGATTCCAAAAGATGGGAATCAAATTTTTTACCCCTGTGAGCGATGCGAAAAGCGATCAAGGGAAGCTGCTGCCAAATTGTATAGAAACTATATTTTAAGTAAGCAGTTTGATTAGCACGAGTTGGGTGAAATATTGACAAGTTCACCATAGTTGCCTCTTTATCAGCAGCACATTTCCTTTCGTCCTTTGATTATTTTTTTTTCCTTTAGATTTTTTGCATTTCTCTGTTAGGCGAAGCTTTGTTTCCTGTAGCCTCTCCGTAGAAAGGATTCAAGTGTTGAAGAGGTATTAAAGCCAAGTTTGGAGGTGGTTTAAGCAGGGTTCTCTGCGAGTGTGAGCCACGAGGAGCTGAAATTTTCAGTATGGGAATCGTAAATTCTAACATGGAAATACTGATTTTTTTATGTGTTTTATCATATTTTCATAGATGTCTCTTTAGAAAGGCCGTGGCTAACCGAGAAATTATTGTGTTACGATGCGTTAGTTAATATAGCATTATTGATATCTCGGAATTACTTCAATAAAAAAACTGCTTTGCATGTACAAGTGTCTTTGTGTATGTTTATAAATAAAACACAGTATATGATATATGGAGAACATAAACTATACCCAACTGTACAATATAAAGCTGTATTTTTATCAAGGGTTTCTGGTGGCAATATAAACCACGAAAGCAAAGCTCAAGTGGTTTGTACGTGTCACCAGAACCCCGAGATAAAAATATAGCCTTATAATATGTACAGTTTGGGTGTATTTTATTTTTTTTTTATAATACATGCCACCAACAAAAGAACACGGTAGCAAACGTAAACTTTAACCTTTCTCCCATTTACATCCCTTGCTGTTTTTCTGCAGGCATTTGCTTTCTCAGGGCTGTCTCTCTCTTCTCACAGGTAGGGTGATGCTGAGCACGGGGTTCCGGGCGGGGATACTTTTCCAAGACAAGCACCTGCTTTTCCACCAAATCCTGGTCTGGCCCTGAGTTTCTGCAGTGCGGGGTGGAGGACACTCGACGGGCAGGGGCAGGGATGGGGCAGGCAGGGACAGGTGGGGCAGGAATGGGGCAGGCAGGGGGGGGCCGGGCAGGGATGGGGCAGGCAGGGANATGGAGCAGGCAGGGAGAGGCAGGGATGGCCAGGGATGAGGCAGGAAGGAGCAGGTAGGGATGGGATAGACAGGGACAGGCAGGGCAGGGATGGGGCAGGCAGGGATAGGATAGGCAGGCATGGGGCAGGCAGGGATGAAGCAGGAAAGGACAGGCAGGGATGGGGCAGAAAGAGTTGGGCTGGGCCAGGCAGGGCTGGGGCAGGCAGGGATGAGGCAGGAAGGGACGGACAGGGAGAGGCAGGGATGGGGCAGGCAGGGATAGGCAGGGGGACAGGCAGGGAGAGGCAGCGGTGCCCGCGCTGCCCGACAGAGGGCGCCCCGGCGCAGGGGACGGGGCTCCTCCGTTGCCAGGACCGGCTCTCGCATCAGCAGCAATTAACAGCAATCATTTAAAAAAAACCCAAAAATTGCATACAAAATAAAATAACGCCCAGAAACCGGAGGGCTCCGGTTGGATTTGTTCCTCTCCGCCGCCGGGGTCCTGTCCCCTGCCCGCCGGCAGGGACCTGCGGAGACACCGCACGCAAGAGGAGGTGTGAAAAAACAGGCGTCCCGGTATGTCTATATAGATAAAAGGAAAAAAAAGAAAAAGAAGAAAAGAAAAAGAAAAAGAAAAGAAAAAGAAAAAAAAAGAAAGAAAGAAGAAAAAAGAAAAAGAAAGAAAAAAGAAAAAGAAAGAAAAAAGAAAGAAAGAAGAAAAAAAGAAAAAGAAAGAAAAAAGAAAAAAAAAAGAAAAGAACCCACTGGCAGAAGATAGCTTGGTGCTTTTTTGCCCGGAATTGGGTTCCTCTGCACTATCGAGTTTCCCTGGGCTCGGCCTCGCCGCGCTTTGAAGGTCTGACATTGAGCCGGGGCGCAGCCAGGCACGACAGCTGGCCAGGCAGCGGCTAATGCCCACACATGCTGCTCCAGCCCATTTCCAGAGACCAAGATAATGAAAGATTCAAAAATAATATTTGTTTTGGCGGAACTACATTTATAAATGAAATAGATGCCCTTGACCGTGGAAGAAACTGGATTTTGCAGTGGGTCATTCTCTTCCTCCCCCCTCTTTTTTTTTTTTTTTCTGTACAAACCGGGCTCTGCAGTGGGTCTAAGGCCAACAGAAATATTTTCGCAGGACTATGCTGTATTTCCTGCATCGGATTTACAGCAGAACTGCAGCTACACTGGTCATACTGTTTCACACCGGAATGAAAAAATGCAGATTACATCCCATGTATCAATAGCAAATGGAAAAGGGCCCCAGGCTCAGGGATTGTTACAGATCACTTTCATGCAGGCAGAGTTTGCAACGTAATGAGCTCATACTGGAAGCATCTTAAACAGAAAACCGATTCATTGTCGTGCTGGGGACATTTTTAGATATGCGCCCAAATTTTCTTCTCCCATGCAACCGCTTCATTTGGAATTAGAGGAATTCGTCATCTGATCAGGGCGAGAAAGATTTGGCCCATAAAGTTTCCCTTTAATTTTTCTAAGCAGTTCTCAAGCGCCAGGCACTTTTTAAGTGGCACTTGATATGTGCTGTATCAGTCGAATAAGGGACGGTGACGCAGTTGGTAGGACCATTTCCAAGTGATATTAAGTTATAGGCAAGGAGCAGTAATTTTAAACTACTGTTTCTGTTAACGCCACACATCGTTATTTCTTCTAAATATATCACAGATTATTACATTTAATAATTTTTCCCATGTTTCACCAAATTTTAAAATTAGAATATTTGTGGTAGGCGTTGCAACCAGGTCAAAGAGATATGCTTGGTCTTAAAATGTTTATTTACTCTGAAAGGTGGTGCTGAAGATCTGCTTCTTTAAGGAAAATGCAATAAAAGAATAAACCTATAGGAAGATTGCTTAAAAACTTAAAGCGCAGTAATCCAAGGGGACTCCTGTAAGATTTATGTACTATTTCAAGAGTAATTTCTCAGTAAGAATCTTATAGGAATGTAAAAATCCTCAAAGAATTGCATTTACAGATTTAATTGTAATTCCTTTTGTGTTCCTACAGAAAATGAACAGAAATCCCGTTCCCAGGCTTCTCTCTCCGATTGCCCTGCCCTGGCGGAGCGGCTGTACCCTCAGCTCCGTGCTGCTGCGGCCGGCTTGGAAAACAATGGAAAATATTACTGACAGTGCCCTCGCTTGCCATTAAAGCAGACAGGATATTTCAGTTACATGGGTGTGCAAATACAGCTTGTCAAAGGGCTCAGTGCTATTTTTGCTTCAAATAGCACGCGTAGGGTATGGGTAACAAATAAATAAGCTTAATTTGGGCCTTGGAAAAGGAGCATTTTTCCCAGTTTTTTTCTCTTTTTTTCTTTTTTTTTTTTCCCCCAGAAGACCTACCCTAGCAAAACCTTTACTCTTTCCCTGTCCTTAAATCTGGGATTTCTAGATGATTTGCTTTCAATATTGCCATTTTCATTGTGCACCATTTTTAGCGAGGAGCGAATCCGATTTTTTAAAGATTTTTTTCTCCCGTGTTCAACCCCCTTTTTTTTTCTCCACAGATTATTATCACAGGGCGGATGAGGAGGGGGCACCCTTGGCCCCATCGCTGCAGACTGATGGCTGATGGAGGGAAGCCACCTCCATTTCACTCTTTCCCAGTCCAGGGGGAGATGCAGTGATGGAGAGGGATCTCCCCCCCTCCAGCCTGATCCAGACCAGCCCCCGGCCTGTGTGAAGTAACGTGTGGGTGGCAGCCGAAAGTGGGACTGGAGGAGATGCCGGGGGCCAGAGGAGGTGCCGGGGGCCCGAGGAGCTGCCCGGAGCCGGCGGCGGCAGCGGGCGATGGGTCTGGGCTCCATCAGCGGCGGCCGGCAGGGCGGGATGCAGGAGCCGGACCACAAGGTGAAAATTGACGCACGCGTGGGGCACTGGCAGCGCCTTGGGTTGATGAAAGGATGCTGTTAACAAGCCTTTACCGTTTCTCCTTAATGGGCGGGTTGAGGCATTGGGTTTTCTTCATTGAAAAAAGCCAGAAGACAAAAATTCCACCTGGGCAGCAATCAAGATCGATCCCGTATGCTATGTTTAGTTATCACTTTTTAAAACCTCTTTAAGTGCCTTATTTAGTTATTTTAAATAGGGCTTTTTATTTGTTGCAGTGAGTAGTCCTTGAGCGTGGCAGAGGGCTGTGAGGAGCGTGGGGGACGACTCCTGGGCTCTTCTCCTCAACCAAGCTTCATCCAACTCGCAGGAAAGCGGATGCTGGTCCATCACCTCCGCCCCGGCCATGGATGCTGCTGCGAGGTGCCATGGTGGCACACGGAGCCCATTGATCCAGACCTGTGCTGGCATTAACTAGGGTTTGTTCTTTGGTTGACATTGCTCTTCTTTTGATGAAATTATTGCTGCAAATTTCATGTAGGTGCAGTAAGTGGAGCTCAGTAAGCGGAGATCTTGCTGACTCAGTCGGCATGGGCTCCACGTGGGAGGAAGCCGAGGATCGGGCCCGGTGCGGGGGCTCTGCCCAGCCCCCCAGGCAGCTCCCAAGGGTGGGAGTAACCCCTGTTAGGCACCCATGGAGGTCAGATGGGCTGAGAGAGGCGGCGTTTAATTAAAATAACCCTCGGCACGACCCCAAGTGTAGAAGTGATAGTGGTTATTGGGAAAAGCAGCTGCAACCCTTTTATCTAAGGAAAAGCAACCTTGCCATGATGTAATATTCCCTTTTCACAGAAGGCCCAGATGACCTAATTCCTCATAGAAACTCGTGTCTCAGCTCCATGTGGGCTGAGCCACTCTCTGATGTGTCCCCGGCGTCGCCCCTGGCTCTGCTGAGCCCTCGGCGCAGCCACAGAACAAGGGCAGGACACCTGGAGTGGGAGTCCGGAGCGGGTTTTGATCCAGACTTGATTTAAATCTCTCAAACTCTGGCAAGCAGAAGGAAAACCCATTGTATTTCCAGTGGTGCACACTGGGATGTTTTGAAAAATTGCTGCTTGTGTTTACTGTCTTTGTTACCATGGCTTGGCTTTCCTAGGAAGTTCAACATTGATTATGGCCCAGAATTTTTAGAAATGTAAGCCTCGAACATGGTCCTTATTGCTGCTTTTATTCACCAAAAACATTTTTATATGCTTTTGACAGTACCATCAGCGTGATGCCTAAATACAGGTTTAATTTTAGGCAGCAATGGGCAAGCAGAGGTCTTTGAATAGTTAATATAAGTGGTACAGTGAAATGATTTCTTCATAATGCTCAGCAAAAAAAATACCTTTGTCCTTTCTGAACAAAACACTCGCAAACAAAACCTAATCACGAAACCATTTTATCTTTTTGTTATAGATAATCTTCTCGTAAGAGACCTGGGGTGGCACCTCACCCGAAGCGTGCCTGCCCTGGTGTTTCTCTAGGTAGAGCCCTCAAGAGTTTCCGAGGTTTGTAAGAGCGGATAGAATATTGCGGCGTGAGCTCTTGTACCGAAGCGTCATGGAGTTATAATGGTGGGATAACAAACTTCGTGTTGTCCAGCCGGAATACAGATGATGCCTGAGTACTCATCTGGGATGGCTGGAAAGCAGCCTGCTGCCCCCATCCCCCTTTTCCCCTGACGGGGTTCGTGTCCTGAAGCCCCCCTGGTCCTGAGGAGCCCATGCTGCAGGTGGTGGAGTGAGGGGGAGAGGAGGAGAAGTAATCTGACAGGCCACCACTGTAATTCACAGGAGAACGGGAGGAGCACATCCCGCGGCGGTCCCAGCCCTCAGCCTCGGCAGCCCTAGCAAGGACCCAGCGAGGTCAGGACTGTGCGCGAAGGAGAGAGAGAAAGCACTCTTTATTTTACCTAGAACCTGCAGAAAGTTGTCATTAACGCAGCCTCTTGGGCCCAGCTGCTAGAGCTCTTGCGTCGCTTTGACAGTCTTTCTGAAACAGCCTTATTTCCTAGAAATTCTTTTGAAGGGAGAAGACCAAGTGTGTTGGGAGCTTTGTGAGAAGCTGTGACCAAACCTCTGACCAGTGCCAGATTTCCACCGATGGGAGGGTTTATTTGGGATGGAGTGAGTTTTTTAAACCTTTATCCAAATAGCATCATCCTAAACATAATGCTCAGCAGATCACTGTTCACAAAGCGGAGATACTGGGCACTGGCCCAGGTTGCCCAGGGAAGCTTTGGCTGCCCCATCCCTGGAGGGGTTCAAGGCCAGGTTGGACGGGGCTTGGAGCAACCTGGTCTGGTGGGAGGTGTCCCTGCCCAGGGCAGGGGGTGGCACTGGGTGGGCTTTAAAGTCCCTTCTAACCCAAACCATTCTGTGATTCTGCACAGCCACTTCAGGAGGCACTGGGCACACCTGCGGTTTGCAGCAGGAGGAGTAGAAGTGGTTCGTAAGAGAGGATCTCAACTTCTACCTATCAAAATGTCCTATTTTTGATAGGACACACAATTCCTGCCTCGGGGCTGTTGGCCTTTTTATTTTCTCTGTGACCCCTGCAATAGATCCAGGCAAATGAGAAGGATGAGCCCAAGCCCCTTGCAGCGGCTGTGATGGATGAGCAGTGTAGGGATGGGATTACACCACAGAATATTGGGGACAAATTTAAAACTATTCTGATTTTTATTTATAAAATTACATCAGTAGATCGCATAGATTTCTCCTAGGCACCAAAAAAATGGGACAGATACCCAGAATACCTGAAGGCAAAGAGGTCAGCGTGGTGCTAATACAGCGCCAGGTACAGACCTCACGCTAAAGGCACCCTACGAGCGGTGGAAGGTGAGTGTCCTCTCCTGTATCGCGGCCTGAGGAACTTCCCATATGAAGAATTAATTCTGCAAAGAGCTGTATTTAATGTGACTAAAATCAAACTGGGAAGTAAAAGCAAAAAACTGAAATGAAACCGGTTTATTGTTCATGAAAGTCACTTCAGCTGCCGCTGATGCATTTTGCAGCAGGGATTATTGTGCAAATGCAATCAAGCGCAGAAGGGACGGCACTGGAACAAAAGCTTGAACCTCAGAAAATTGCTTGAATTGGAGATCACCTCTGCAGTCACAGAAGCTCAGGAAGCTGCAAACTCAAGAAATGTTTATGTACTCCAACAACTATCATAAAGCACTTTTGTCCTCTAAAACAAGCAGACTAAAGCCATCCTGAGTTATTGAAGACATCACTGTTTTGAGAACGAGCAGACCGTTAATTGACCGATTTCTTGTCCCCAGCTTGGTAATCAGTCTTCCCGTGCCGCTGCTCCTGATGACCAGCGAACTGTCTCCAACCTTCTGGTTGTCAAGAAAATTGTGACAAGGCAAATGTCAGATCATGTGGAGCCTTCTGAATTTTTTGACCCCTTCAATCTGTTTCCCAACCTGTGTATGGCACAGAAGCTGTGTTGGACTAATTGGTTGTCTCTTTTCTCCAGGCAGTGGATAAAGTCCAGGTACATAATCGGACTCTTTTAGATGAGCAGCATCCTCTCTTTCACAGTCTCAACGTCCTTATGTCAACCACTGCAGGATTGCCCTGGAAAAGTGCCTTTTTTGCCAAAGCTGGAGCAGAAGATGTTGAGGTCTTGCAGCGTTTTATCTGCTGGGTTTCCTGGGCTGCTGGTTTGAGCAGTGCACAACGGAGGCGGCAGCATATCTGTGACCGTTGCCAATAAAAAAGAGTCTGATTCATCTTCACCAAAACACAAAATATCGCAGCCGCTGTGAGGAAATGACAGCTTGAAAACATTGAACTTCCATTTTTTGTTTCAACCAATGCACTGTTCTTTAAAGTTGAACACTCCACATTTGAAATGACCTACATAACCACTGATCCTGGTTTCACTGAATTGCCCTGCTCTGTGCTCTGTAGCTGTTATCCTGGACGGTTGTTTTCTTGGGCTTTCTCTTAAATTGGTTCTTGCCAATGTCAGTAAAACAATACGGGAATTGTGAAGTTAGACATGCTTTATAAACCATAGAGACCGTTTTCTTGGGAAAATTTGAAAAATTCTGTTTGGGAACTATAGGGGAAAATGCTGTGAAAATTCAGATTCCAGTCCTCTTTCCAGTGTCACGTGCCTTGTGTTTTCTTTTGTAAAGCAAAAGCAGGTTAATAGCATTAGGTTCAGAAGGAAATATTATTTTTTAATGCCTCTTTCCATTTGCCCAATATTTGGGGGTACAGAAGGACCCTAGAGAAAAACCCCCAAAACTCTTGGAGAGCACCAAAACTTTTTTCAGATGATTGCTCATTTATGGGGGTTGGAGAGCATTACATTTCCTACATCCCTCTGCCACTTGCATTATGTGATTGTCATCAGTCAATCAGACTTGAATTTGGTGATCTGGGGAGGAATTAAAGTACAGAGCCTTACATACTAAGAGGCAGCAGTGTTGGGTAGAACTGGCTAGAAACCTCGAAGCCAAATTGTCCCCAGACTTCATAAAATAGCATGTTGTAGTTGTGCATTACTGGCTGCCTTTTGCCATTTAATGCCAACAAATGTGGTTCTTCATGTGTAGATAAGTAATATCTAACAATAATAGGAAATGTCCTATCTGTTCATTCACTGTAGGCTCCGTCCCCGTGGTCAGCACCCTGATGGAGACCGTGCCAAGTTCTTCATCGCTGGAGGTCCCAAGGCACCAGCAGCACGGCAGGACACCACTGGAGGTGGAAGCTTCTGATGACAACGAGCAAAACTTGACACAAATCGCTGCTCTGCATGAGCAGGTGGAAGTGATTCCTGTCCACGGCCACATGGTGCAGAGATGAATGCACAACCTGCAGCCAGAGGATGTTGTTTGAGGTGATAAGGTAGATACCGCTGTCTCCTGACAAGTCATCTGTTGGGGTGCTGCAGAGCTGCGTGGTGGGTCCATCGCTGTGGGCACCGGGTGACACACGTCCAGAAGAGGCAACAGCAGGAGGTAACCTCAGGGCCATGCTCCAAAGGCTGTCCCACCTGGCACTGCAGCAGTCCATCACTGCAGTCCCTCCTTCACCCATACCAAACTCACGATCTCTCTTTGGATGCGTTTGCGGTGACTCAGATGTAAATAAGAGACGCCCTGTGCGTTGGTCTGTTTGTAAGGGCCATAGGTGTGCTGCAGCCCTCGGGCTGCTGGTGAGGTGCCAGCAGGACCCTCCCCGGCAAAGGGCTTTAAAAGGGGGATCACAGAGAGAAAGCACCAGGGAGGGGGGTGGGATCTGCTATAATGAACTGGAAAAGCTCCTATTTTACCTGAGAACACCACGAAACTCGCCTAACCCCCTTGTACAAACACAGCAGAACTTTTCTGAGCGTACAGTCCAAATTATTCCTACGCTGCATTTTCATTTAAGCATTAAAATTCAAGGTCTAAATACGTAGTTTGAAATTGCAGATGAGTATGTGCACATCGCAAATGTAGATATATCTTGCTGAGTACACAGCCCATAAAATATGTAGTGTAAGATCACTCATTTATTTAAAGACGCTTTTTACTTCAGATGGAAAATGACACAAATCTAAATATTACAATGCAAAGTAATGTGTAACTGTCTGTACGTTATAGCCTTAACACTATACTTTTGATGCAGAAGAGATATAGCAGCTGCACTTTAATTTCAAGCAAATTGGTCCCAGATGTAAATGTTGTTTTGTTCCATAGAAGATAGTGCACAGGTAAAGCAAATATCATTGGTTTATAGTCCAACGGAGTGTTGCAACAGGATCCAGCCTCCTCTGCCTGGGCACACATAAAAGCCTGGTGGCTGCAACAGAGTAGGATGCTGGAAAAGGATACCGTAAAAAGAGATAGCTTTGCTTTTCACCCTTTAAGAAAACAGCCACCTGTCATCTATGTAGCTGTTTTGAAGCTGGGAAAGCTTCTTGGTTTGTCAATTATCCTGCAGGCAAAAATCTAAATTTGGCTTGTTTTCCATGTCTTTCGCTTCCTATTTTGTAGGAGCATTTTTCTCACGCCGTATTTATGTTTGGCATAAAAGAAAAAAGAATATATATTTACTGACTCAGTAAGCCACTCCTTTCAAAGTAAAAATAATAGCAGTAACTGTGATTCACTTTGCCTGGAGATACCCCAGCGTCAGTGGCACCGTGGGCAATGTATAAACAGCGTAACAGTTTCTTTATCATCCCCTGCGTATAGAGAATAGTAAAGTCCAAATATCCTGCTGTCACATCTCTTCTTTTGAACAGCAAGATCTTCTATTTCTTGTAAAATCTGGCAACCTACTCGTCCAAGGAAGAGAAACCCACAAAAACCACTTACCCCATTCCAGTTCCCAGTACCAGAGCTCAGGCAAGCCCAGCTCCCGGGGCTCAGCAAACTCACCCAGAGGCAAGAGAAGATCTCTCTGGTCGACTATTTCTCTTTTTTTTTCAAAGTGCAGATGGAGGACTACTTTACCTGCATGTCATTGGGCTGGGCAATCCTTCCCTGTGCAGGCTGGTTTCACAAAGGCTGTGATTTAGTTAACCTGGGGGGATGCTGTGTTTGGATGCCTCTAAGTCAATACGGTTTGAATTGATGTGCGGCTGATTTGAAGTTAAACATTTGAGAGCTCCTTGACTTGATAGCTAGGCTGATTTAACTCTTATTTCATTCTGAATCAGTCCAGGCAAATCAGCGCACAAGTTGGGCGCTGGATGCATTGCCTTTCAAATACCAAAATATCTGAATAAAGATATATATAAAACATATATAAAGGTGTTGCTGAAGGGCAAGTACTAGACAAAACTGTGGAGCTTCTGCTCAGCAAGTATTTTGTTCCCCATACAGCGTGGGGAATCGACTGAATCTGTCACAGAAGTGTGTAAGACGTGTACAACCTTATGTAGCAACTTCTGCAAGTATTTAGCAGTAAGACATATTGACCACATTCTGAAGTCCTTAGTCAGACGAAACCTGCCCAGGGGTCAATGCGAATCTCGATTAATCGATTTATTCAGAAGCAGCTCCCTGTTTCTGTATGGTTTTGAGGCACATACCTTTGCACAGAATACGAAATTAGGATTGAAGTCAAGCCAGGACACAGGAAGACACAGTGAGCGTCCGTCCGTGTGAGCTGTGGGGTCACAACGGGGGTTTCAGGGAAGGGAATGTGAATTTTTGGGTAGGGTGGGTTGCGGGAGTCGGGGTGGGAGCAGGGACATGATGCCTTTGCGGAGAGGAGGTGGCGGCGCACACTCAGCCCCGGCTGCCTGCCAGAGCTGCTGTATAATGGCAGGGCACTTACCTCAAATCATAGGTTGTGAAAACTGACATTTCCATTCAAATTACTCCAATAGCCAACTGTTCCCCGGTGCAACTTCTTCTGTAAGTGACACGGTGACAGTGATCCAGGAATTTAACTTGCTGTTGTCTCGTTCCAAGTGGAATTATGAAGTTTGTGACATGCATTAGGAGGATGGCTCCCAGTCGCAGCCGGTGCTTTGTGTGTCTGTGCGATTAATCACAGGTCGAGTGCAGAGCCCAGGAAGTTTTGTCAGCTCAGGAGAGATGTCCCCGCTCTGAACCGCCTCGTACTGACTCCTCACCTCGTTTCCCATTGTCTGAGCAGAAGGCTCCCTCTCCACTGAAGTTTTTCCGGCATCTCCTGGTTCCTTGAGATTTTTTTCGAGTCTCTCTCTTTAATTATGATGGGCAGATCGGCTGTTCTTGACACCTGGGTGCCTGATGGTCACATTGCTGTGCTCCCTCCTCCCCTCAGGGTTGCCTCTTGGATTCTTTTTTCTTTTTTTCTCCAGAACTTGACTTTCATTGTAAGTTACCTTTTAAATTTCTGCCTCATCTTTTAGCAGGAAGCCTTTTCTGTTCATAAGGTAAGCAGATTTTGTGATTCATATGCACAGGCTGAAATTGCATATAATTTTTGCCCAACTTTATTTTTTGATGAGATAAGTACATGATCTGAAAGGTCCCTTCCAACCTAGATGATTCTGTGATTCTGTGATTCTGTATTATATCATCAAACATAAAACCCCTTTGGTTTGTTGTACTCTGCAGCAGGTATCTCCAGACTCCAGTGTTTGGTGCTGGAGCCAAAGCGTTTGACAGTGGATTATCTGCCCTTGCCTTAGAGGCTCCTGGAAAATCTCCACTGATCTGCTGCAACCGCTGAGCCAAGCAGCAAAACTCAAGGTAGGTCCTTTGTACGCTGTGGTGGCATCTTTCAGAAGAGGGTCCCAGGAGCCAGGTCAGGCTGGTATGGCCCCATGGGGCTGGGAGAGGTCGAAACATGGTCAGGTCAGGCCCTGAGCCCCCTTGTTCTACCCCGTTCCTCTGCAGAGAAGCTGGGCAAGGACGTGGGTCCCACTTGAAGCTTAATATGCACCTTGTGAACCAAACCAGCAATGGCCCTGAGATCCAGCCTCGAGCTCAAAAACCATCCCCATCTGGATCTCAACTTGTCTTACCATCACCTTACCTCAAAAGTCATTTTTGTAACTTGATAACCAGCAAATATATCAATCTGTTATTAAGGAAAATGTAATATAAAGTCATGTTTGTTAACTCTTCTTTGAGAAAAACTAGGCCTCATTAGTGCTATCACAATCAGAATAATTGAAGTCAAGTTTTTATAGAGAATTCACTACCTCCTTGGACAGGGAGCAACTCTCACCATATTTTTCAGAAAAGCTTTCAGAACAAGAAAAAATGTAGTGTGTGCTAAGTGCCTGTGAGTCATACTCTTCACTGCCTGACAACAGAAGTCAATAAACCAAATACATCGACTGTTTGTTGATTCGACTCCATGCACCGTCCATGAATGAAGACATTCTGTTAAATTAAGATCATTCCATCATTTTCAAATTAAATCCTTGTAGAAATATTGCATCTCGAATGCTTTGCAAAATGATGTATAAGCAATATGCTCAGAGGTCAGTTGTTAGGGATATATATGTTATCCTGGAATATCAAACTACTCCAAGCTTACACTGTGATCTTATTTACAAGTTCCTGGAAGTTAGTTCTGGTCCCTGTTGAATCCCTAGGTTTGGATGATGTCTGTGCAAGGTATCCACCACAATATTTTTTTTTTTGTAAGACAAATATCACATCTTCCTTCACATCACCCATCATCCCAGCATTTCCTTTATCCAAGTCATCTTCTGCACGTAGTTCTCTCTGGGTTTGAGCTAAGTGTTTGAAAGCAATGGGAAGTGTCCGCTGGGGACTGTGACCTCTGGGGTTTAGCCGAGGTGCTTTCCTACTCGGTTTTCATTTCTGCTTTTGGACCTGCAAGAGCCCAATCATCTGCAAAGATTTAAAAGCCCGTGAAATCTTCTTCAGTCTTCAGAGATGTCATATCGTTACACTGTGCCATCTTTTCTGGTATCAGTTGTCTGTGGTTGAAGCTTTCAAGAAATTCCTTTTAAATATGACTTTATGGTTTTCCACCTGCAAAGAAATGCAGCCTCATTTACAGGTTGCTGTTGTGTTTATGTTCATTTTTCAAAGACACATCCATCTATCAAGAAAAGGTCTGACCCAAGACTGTGGAAATTGCGGCTAAAGCAAAGATAGGGATTAGATATATCCCACACCAAAACTTTCTAAAATATTGCTGTTCTAGCCTTAAGAAAGGAAAGTGCAGAGTGACCCTCCTGGGGCAGTGCCTTTTAGCAAGTCAGGGTACTTCTGAAGGGAAAAAAAAGGTGCAATCTTTACTTATTCTTTACTCTTCTCTAGAATCCCCAAATAGTGTATATATGTTGGTTTCAAAGCAGATCCATGATGCCACAGACATTGAGCTGTATCTGGGACTCAATAGCCAGCTTAGAGCTTTTGAGCTTATGGAAAATATGCTTTTGATACCAGATATTTCGTCACATTTATGGAAGAGTCATATGAATACAAGCAACCCTAAAACCAGAAAACAACATGAGAAAATTATCAGATTGCTCCATTCCCTGTGGTGGACCTGCTTTGAATATTGCAACAAAGGCCACAAGAACTTCAATTTCTTGATGTGAGTCACCCTTGTAAATTGTTGAGATACCGTATTCCTGCGAGAGGAGATGTGCCACCCTTGGGAAGAGGAAAGCCCCCGTCTTGTGTGATGCCCCTTGCTCCCAGTGCTGCTGGAAATACAAAACCTTGGGTCATCCTTCCACCTCACACAAGCATTTGTAGGCACTGCATCACCCTGCGGGGAGCTCCCGGTTGTCTCCAAGCACTTATACACAGAGCAGGAATGCTAAAAAGCATAAGGACCTCCCCAAAAATACTAATGAAGTATGTGCTTAAGGCTGTCAAAGAAAGAGTGAAAAATGACCAGCACACAGAAAAGAAATTCAAAAAGTTGGGGGTGAGGCAGAGTTTGCAATTACCATTAGAGAGACCATATTGGCTTTTGATGAGATGTAAATAAACCCCAACCAGTTGGGTGAATATTGAGCCACTTCTGAAGTTTCAGAAAGCACCACTTCCCCTATTGTGAGCAGTAACAGCTTTAAATCTCCCGTGGTCTGGCCGAGAAGAGAAGCCTGCCTACCGGTTTTGGGTTGAAGGAGATATGCTGTAAAAACAGTGGCTTTCATTAAGATGAATCACAGCAAAAGTAACAAAAAAAGTGCTTTGATACGAGGGTGAATAGAGGATTAACTGCACAATGCTGCCATTTTTTGAATGCTGCGTGTCTCCTGTTTGTTTTGTGTTTGTTTGTGATGCCAGCAATAAAAAATAATGTTTGGCTGCTAAGTGAGCGAGCGTGCTAAAAAAGAGCTTTGGAGTGCCCGGGATCTGGTTGTCGGCAGGTGACGGCTGTGGGGAGGGAGAAAGGGGGAAAGCTCATCTTGTTTTATTTTCCGGGGCAGAAATTTAACGCTGGGAACTTGCTTCATATTTTATTTCTTAACAAAACTCTTCTTTCTGTGGTTGTGAGCGTGCACATTTAAAAAAAAAATAAATAAATAAAAAGAAGAAATAAAAAGTAAATAGAGGCCATCCAGCCTTGCAAGGCGAGTTATTTATAGAAGATCTCTGCCTTTTGTCAGATTGGCGGGCTAACGATCTTCCTCCAGAATAAACCCTATTCTGTGCGGCAGAAGAGGAAGAGTCCTGCGGAGAGGGTGCATGGAAGCTCATGTCCGCGAGACAGAGGGCTGTGGCAGAAAACGACGCTGAGCAAAACCCACAACAATCTAATCATCAGCTCTGGTAGTCGGCGAGAGCTGTGGCAGAAGATGTTGTATAAAGCAGACGCATCCAGGAAATAATGCCTGTCCAGGGCAGCCAGATGGAGTGGGTATATCCTGACAAAGCATTTGTTTTAATAAATGTTCAATTAAAATTACTTCTGTAGTGCAAACGTGGTCCAGAAGAAATATGGGAATTAATAAGATTGCTGATAGAACTAAACATAAAGGTAATTGTGCGCTGGTTAAGAGTGACAGTTATAAAAAACAAATCTTAACATTTCTATAGGATTATTTTGCTTATGTACAAACCGGAAAATGTTAGTTCAAGCTGTGCTTTAAAATGATGTTTTTAAAATTCTAGCTCTTTTTTGCACAAAAACCCACCCATAACGGCGCTGGCTCTTCCCGTGCCCATGCAACGCATCAGTAATCTAAGGGTTTATAAAAATACAGTGACTGAGGCAAAACTCCACTGGAAACTTTTATCTGTAGTATAACATATACACTGTCTAATCAAAAGTTTATGGTAGCAGAAATCTCAGATGAACAGAGGAAGATTTTCTGCTGGTTTATACCTCGGTATAACCCCATTTATATATGAATTTGTGGGCCCACAAATCTCATATTTAGCCAGAAGGGCTCATCACACGGGTAAAATTATGTATGTGCTTAAGCATTGCCTGAGACGGTCCAAGCAGATGCTTAGCAGCGGGTCTTTATTTTATTAGCTACAACTTGGTCTTCATCCTTCTGCGAGTTTGTCTCTCAAAATGCCATGTGTACCTCAGGTTGAAGTTCACGAGTGTCCCTGTGCTGTGGCTGCTGCCTTCCTGATCCCGTGGAAGTTGGAGGGCACCTGAAGGTACGCAGAAGTTGGATGCATGGATGATGGGGATGGATCTGGCCCTTATTAGCCCGAGCCTTAAAGGTTAAGTTCGCAATTTATTTTTAAAACCAGGGACTCGGCATTTGGCAAAATATTACAATTTGTAGGGGGTTTTTTTAGAGGTGCTTTGTTTAGTTTAATAATTAGGGTTGAGTGGATATCTCGGATCTTTTTCCTGTATTTTGGACTTTATTTCAGCATATGTTGAGGTGATGATGTTTAATGCACACAAACACTTACGGAAAGTAGGTGCTGGTTTTCATGCATCAGTGGGTCCAACAGCGCATGTCCTTTCCCACATGCCACTGCTCAGTCCGCTGGGTTCCCCGCACTGCCCATGTCCCATGGCCGGGGCAGGACCATGCCTGGCAAACCAAACCACAATGGCCACGGCAGAGACACCATCCTGCAGCCCACACTCCCGGCACCCAGCTGGTGAGACTACGAAAGATAAGCATCTGGCTGCCCCCACCCATACATGGTTACAACATGATAAGAGAAAATCAAATTTAAGCTGCACACAGTCAATAAATCTTAAAACAGCTAAGAATTTCTAGAAATAAGGCTTTGGAGAAGTGGCTGTGACCCAGAAAGAAAAAGCTTTAGCAGCATCTAAAATTCATGGAAGGTTTTTATTTTCCTGCCATGTGTTCTTAACCTTCTACTTCAAAGCCTTGGTGGCTGCTTCAGTTCTCTCTTCAGGGCCGTCACTTAGGGTGGACATCCAGCATGAAGGGGACCAAAGCCTGAGGCTGCCCCTGCCCATCGGAATGTTCCTCCGGAGAGGTAGGTGAAGCATCCCGGGGAGACCCAGCTCACTGATGCTGCTGCTGGTGGCCCCACCAGAGCCACCAGAGCCGGGTCATGCACAGATGGTCAATGGTCAACCCACCAGATTGTCTCCCAGGGTATTTGCTAAGTGCCCGAAGGCGTTGGCTCTAGTGGGCTGCTGGGACCCAGCTCCCTGTGGGCCCTCCTGATGAAGACTAACCCAGCTTGTAGATATTCAATGTTGAAATGCAAGCTGCAAGGGCACCTAGGGGAATGAAAACAAGGGGAAGGGAAACACTGGAATAAATTTAAATAGGAAACCTATTCACTGAAATAAAGAAATGATTTGGTTTTTGCAGTATCTGCAAGCAGAGGAGCTGAAGACCCATCATGAAGGTGCTTCCCTGTGCGAGTAGCTACACGCCAGAGCCGTCCTCGGAGCACGCTCTGCTTACAGGTGAAAAGCAAAACGTAAGTCTGCACAAGCTTCCACTCTACACCTGCAGTTTATTTGTGACAATATTATTTGTTCATTCCTAATGAATAAGTATTTCAAACAATACTGTTACTTTACATTTTCTAAATGTTGTTAAAAATAAAACATGCATTAATTTAAATATCACACGTCGTATAAGCACGGGCACTGAAGAGGATGTGAGTTAAAAGACTAGAGCTGTATTTTCATTCTCAGGCCACTAATCATGCTCATGGCTCCACTGACGTATTTGACATTGCTATATGTCTTCCCATTCCATCTGAATTTGCTCAGGTGAAATACCTTAATATTTAAATCGTCACACCAAGTATTAAAAGGTTTTGCTGCTTTTTCCGAGCACAAACTAGATGCAAGCTATGCGTCTTTTAAAGTCAATGCATGCCTCCAGTCATTACAAAATGGGAAATAAATAAATAAATAAATAAACAACAACTACAAAAAAAACCAACCAAGGGCTGGTAATTTAGTACTAGAAAGTTAATTCTGGAGACCTCTAACCTTTAAACTGCCACGTGACTATTGATTTTCAATATTGCGCGGGTCCGTGCCAGCCTAAGCGTGTAGTTCAGCAGATTCCAAACAGTTTTTTCCTTATCAGTTGAGTCCCTGAGTACCGGTGCATTAAGACAACAAATGCCGGCAGCTGCCAGCGTGTCCCACGGTGGCCGGGCAGACGTGCCGGGTGTCTAATGAAGTTGGCCCAGTGGCAAACACACCTCCAACGGGGACACGCACCCCGGCGAGGGCTGTGCCATGGCAGGGACCAGGGGGATGTGCTGGGCGACCAAGGGGAGTCTGAGCTCCAAAAATCCTGCCTTCACACCAAAGCATTTATATTTAACATTTAGTCATGCTCCCCACCTCAACTTGGGGATTGTAAGATTTCTAAACTTGCTTTTTCCTGCTGCCCCAAGAAGCGAATGAAGATGGTGCTAGTGGTGATGCTCCATGAGGCTCTGAAGCCCGGTGCCTGGATTAGGGTGGTCTCATGGTTTGAGGAACCCACAACAATTTATTGTCCTTCAGACAATTATTCTCTCACCCATTGACCCCTCCCCACGAAGGGGAATCAAGGAAAAACAAGGAAACGTGGGAGGTGATATATAAACAGATTTAATAGAATAAGACTAGATAATTAATATTAAGAACACTAAAGAACCAATATTGATCCCTATACCAATATAGAGTTTATGAGGACTATACTCAGCCCATTCTATCATGGGAATCTGTGCACTCCCTGCAGGGACAACCAGCGTGGGACCCTGCGAGTGCTGCGGCTTCGGGAGGAAGGGAAGGGCTTAGCCCTCCGGCACTAAGGCAAGGAGTTCTCAGGATGGCAGCCATCATAGGAGAAAAAAAAAAAATTCTCAACAAACTTTCTAATTTCTACTGAATGTGACATTCATGGTATGAAATAATCCTGTTGGCCAACTTAAGTCAAGTGCCCGGGTCTTGCTCCTCCTCATTCCCACACCTGGTGAGCTCGAAAACACTGAGACCTTGAAACCCACATCCCATAAGTGACTGTAAAGTAAATATTTTCACAAATTCAGACACCAGAGTCTTCTAAAAGTGCAGTTTTCCCAAGCGTTAGAAGAGAAATCAGTCCTGTGTGGCTCAACCCAGGACAGGTGGTCCTACCAGGACATGTTACTTTGGACACCTTCCTCTTTTCCTAATCACCAATTAGTTAAATGAGTGGCAGTGCCCGGGCTAGCGCGCTGCAGGCCATGTGTGCAGCATCCCCGGCTTGGATGAAGATGTGTTTTAACCCGCACACCTAAAAAAAGACTTCAGCCTTCCCTCCTCCTCCCCCCAGTTTTATTGATTATTGAAAATGTTACATCCCAGAGAGGAAAATGTCATTGCTTTAAATACCAGCATTAACAGTTGGTAAAAGTTCTTTTTCACCCAGGCGTGTGTGATGAAGAAAAATTAAACAATGGAAAAGACGGAGAAATATACAGAATTTAAAAGGAAAAAAAAAATCATTTGTGCCTTAATTCGACCGAGAAGGAGCTTCACTCCCTTAAGTAAGAGGCTGAAAAGCGAACACATCTCGTACTGGACTTTTTACTGGAACGGTGAAATATATAATGAAATTCAACAAGGAAAGTGGAAAAACAGCCAAATTGGTGCAGCAAAGTGGTTAATAGGATCATTAGCCTCCTCGCTGTATTTTTTTGGACATTGTGTGCCTGTTCCGTAGTCCTCGAGAGCAGATTGCGGGAACAGGCTGACAGTTACCCGCTAACTCAGCAGTGCTGGGTGCAAACTGCCATCTTCCTGTGGATTTACAGCTGCCACTTCTGCTACTTCAATTAGTTCTATAGCACACAGATGTTGCTTAAATGTTGCTGCTAATGATACTGCAATAAGCGTAAGATTCATGCCATATTTTGAGGCACGTAAATTTCTCAAGTGGCACAATTAAAGTGGAAATATTAGGTGGGGAGAACTTGGCAGTCTCTCCAACTTGGAAAGCGCACCCGCTATGCAATAATGGGTCAAAAATTCATTCAAGTTTTACTGCTGTTCAGAGTTTTAAAAGACTTTTCACAGTTGAATGCAAAGTAGTAAAAAGCAGAGTATTAGGAAATGAGAATGCTGTTCTGTTATTCAGACATGACTTTTAATTTCAAATTGAAATCACATGCTTACCTTCGCCGCGAGGTTGCCTAGCCGCACCGCCGAGAAGCAAAAGGAATAAATAAGAAAGTTTTCATTAATAATGATTTAATTGCTGCGGCTGCGCGAAGGTTCAGCATGGCGGTTGTATTAGCAGGGAAAAAAAGAAAAAGGAAAAAAAAAAAAATGGTTTCCCAAATCACACACAGAGACAGCATCAATCATTTCCGAAGCCAGATGTAGCCTCCAAACTGCAGCCTGACAACACATCTCCTGTTTGTGCAGCCACCAAGCAATTATTCTTTCCATTATATCTCCCAATGACAGATCTCCAAACCCAGGGCTGTAAAAATTAGAGTTTGGGCTTATACAGTTGTGTCAGGTCTTAAAAAAAAAAAAAATAAAATAAGAAAACTTATCATGGCTGCAGTGTTTATGAGCTTGTCAAAGTACATGTACATAATTTTCATCAAAATTTCTTTTACCTCATTTCCAATCCTTCAGGATTAGATTTATCAGCAGCACATGCGGGGAGAGCTCTGTGCCTGCGTCCGAGCGGCTTTTCCACCTGCAAGCAGGACGCCAGCTGGGAAACACGTACGCTTCTCTTCAGCCCAAGTATTTCTCGGGTTCAACTGGTTTTTAGCGTACCACCTCGAGTGCCCAACAAATTTGAGGCGTAATTTTTAAAAATGGTTTTACAGCTCAGTCCGTGCACCGCTGCGAATACAAGTTGGTGGGGAAGAAGTACCAGTGGCAGCTCTAAAGCGGGAGGCAAACACAAAGAAAGAGAGCTGGAAATCCAAAGATTATTCCCATTTAATGTTTAATTTATTTATACCAGGGAAAGATTAGCAGGCGAGTGCTGATTTTGAAATGTTCAGTATACACTTTATTTAAAGGAAGATAAATGTGAAGAGACACAACCAATGGCAAACTAAGGGTGAGCATCAGCGCCTCCTATCTAAATTGCTGATTTTCTACCACAGCACCCAAACGTTTCCATTTCTCTGCGTGGCTGCGTCCCTCTCCTGGTTTGGATTATTTAACAGCAAATCTTACAGATGTCAGTTTTGCCTTGTTCCAAGGCAACAAGGACAATACGTTCCAGCTGACCCCCAGACAATGGATCCTGCGGGAGCACGGTATGTGTTTTACACTGTCGATGAGCAGCTCCCTGGAATTGGGAGAGGGAAATGTCACCACCATGGTGCTGGTGACACGGCACTGTCGCTGGGCAGGGACAGCCCCAGACCCCACACACGAGGAGGAGGCGGCCAGCGCAGGAACTTCTCTTTCCTGCTTTTTCACCCTTTTTTTGTTGTTTTATTTTTAAACATGGCATTGTCCGGGCCCATGCGCACGGTGGGGGCACGATATGGAGGAGGGGGTGGCAAAATGGGACACATGTGGATGCCAGCAAAGGGGTTTGATGCTATTAGCCAAAACACTTCTCTATTTCTCCATCTTTTTGCATCCTGCATCTCACCAAACTGCCTGGCTGTACGTACAGCCCTGTGCTGCGTTAGTAGACAGTGTATTTTATTAGTAGAATGCTTGTTCCCCTGACCTGTCCGCTACAGAAAATTATTTGATTCCAAACAATTATTTCCCATTGAACTGTATTAGCTAAATAATTACTGTTTCTGCGAATGGCCTTGATGCCGAGGATTGAATGGGTTTGGTTGCTGATTGCGGCTACTTGGTGTGCCTACTTGGTAAGGCAAGGTGTTGGTCTCAAGTTGGGCTCATGAGGTTCTCAGTGTGCACCAAAGTCCATGACTTTTCACAATAACGTAAAAAAATTACCTTAATCCCACCAACTAGTCTTTCTTTGCTGTTTATGAGGATGTGGGCTGCTCAGTGGGGAAGGGTCTTCTACTAGATAGGGAAAAGGTTACATGGAAAATCTTTTTGAGGACAAAAATGACTGATTCACCCCAACTGAATGCAGGCCAACGTTCTGGAGCATCCATCAGCTGCGGCGCTGGCCGGTCCCACCGCCTTTGCCACCCACTTCACCCTTTCCTGCCTTTAAAGCACTGATATTGTGAATGGCCAGAAAACACTGGAATTTTGTCCAAGGCATGGCGGGTTTTGCAGGGAAGAGCAGGGACAGCCACAGCAGCATCTGAGCCCAGCTCTGCTCTTCACCAGCCTCGAGGGGACCCCTCCATGTCCTCCCCAGCCCCTTATTTATTTATTTCAGATCCACTCCTGTTGAACTCCAATCAAAATTCCTGCTGCTTCGATGGCACAAGGCAGATCCTGGGTTCCCCAGGATGTGCAGGTATTTAGTAATCGTCATGGTTCATGGAAGGAGGACACTGACGTTCGATGCTTCTCCCATTCCCAGGAGAAGATGCTCAGCATGTCCGGCCTCACGGTAAACCAGCTTGTGTCAAGCTGCCTCTTTATAAAATGCCGTTATAAACCAGGAGACTTGGCTATTATCTCTTTTCTTCTCTCAGTCAACACAACTACTAATTTCCAAATAATTATCCATTATTTTCCCCTCTAAGAAAATGACCAGCCTTGATAAGTTTGCACACTTCGGGCTTCACCATGCAGTAAAGCACCTGAAATTTCATTTCTGCCAAATGAATTTGTTTTAAAACTAAACCTAAAGTGAGGGACAAAAATTAAACAAAACTTTTAATGTCAGTTTTCAGGAGGAAGGCTGCCGAGGTCTCTGATTTCTGTTTGTGAAAGTGTAATCAACATGTGATCCTGATTTTATGGGATTTCCAAAAAAAGGAATGCCCTTTCCATATATCATTTATTCTTTCTGTGACTAATCAAAGCTTTTTATCCTCCAGCATCTGAGTGGTCACCTTTGATTTATGCACCAAAGGAGTAAGTAGGTCCGAAACAGAGTAGAAAAAAGCAGCTTTGCTCCGAGTATCACCTCCAAACTCTGTGTAAGTTGCCGCAGCAATATCGGAGCTGGAAGGTAACGCACCCCGAAGTTGCTGTGGGATTACGCACTGATTTACTCAGTGATGTTATTGGGGGGGGG
>VXBO01002530.1:124572-138238 GCA_013400135.1 Rhinoptilus africanus | reverse complement strand
GGGGGGGGGGGTTTGGAAATCAAATCAAATTGGTCTAGTTACCTTAGCAACCACCACAAAGTCTTGTGTTTGTGTTCCCTGAGGGAGAGGTTGGGCCAGGGCATCCCTGGTGTAAAGCCGGCTCCCGCCACTGGGGAACATGGCCCTGGGGGAGCTCCCGCAGAGAGGTGGCACCTGAGATTCCCAGCCTTCGCTGTCATCAGGGCGACACCGAAGAGGCTTTCATTTGTGTTGGCAAAGATTTCACAACTCCGTCCCACTCTGACTTTGGCAGTTTGTTTCTCATTTCAAATACCTTCTGTAATCTATTATGATATATAGGCCAGTCTTATTTCCCCCCCTCGCTCCAGCCTATGTCCTCTTTCTATTTAGGAATTAATTATGATGCTATCTCATATAACTCATTAGTATCAATTAATTCTTTCCCTTTCATGATTTTATATAGCTAAATTAGATTGCCTCCTAGGAACTTAATAATCAGTATTGGACTCATTTAGACGTATCTTTTTTTCCCTTCTCCACCCAGTTTTACTTGGACATGAGGATATGGTGGCTGGAAATGCCCCATCCCTTCTGGTGGGGACAGGACTGGGGTGATGGCACCACCGTGCCCCATCTCCTCCATCCCCACCAGCTCCAGCCTCTTCCAGCGCTGCAGGGCTTGGCCTCACCTCACCCATAATACCAAATTTTAGCAGTCGTTTTTTTATTATTATTTCTTTATTTTGGAGCTGCATAAGATGTTGTTCTTGGTTTATCAGCATGAATAGGAAATAGCCTACTTCCAGCAATTGGCCAAACCATCGTGAATTATCTTCCCCTTAAACTCACCGCAGGGACAGAGAGAAACGTCGAGGGAGATGTACGTTTTCCTCATTCATCTTAGTGGGGTGTTAACTTTGCAATTGCAGCATTGCTGGCATTCATATGTCCGTATTTAACTGCTTCACTGCTTACTGGCACATCGAATCCATTCAGGGAAAAAAGCAGTAATATGATTGAATATATCTGGCAGGACCTGATATTCCCACTCATTTTGAATCTGATCCAGCAGCAGCAAAGGCAATTAAATAACAAGTTTTTGCCGGCAAAAATGAGTTGCAAAATGCCCCCAGCTGCATGATGTAGGAAATACACCTTGACTTTACTAATTGCCGTGCCTGTACCTCGCCGTGGGGGTATCCGAGGCAGCTTTGCATGACCCACTTCGTGTATTTCCAATAACCAAGCTGGGACTGGGCAGAAGCTGAGTGCTGCCAAGTAGGGATGCGGTGAACGGTGAGTGGATTTGCCTTGTTTAAAACATCGACCGTCACCTCCCTTCGGTGACACGATGCTCTGGGAGCTCCTGTCGTCAGCCAGGAAGAGTGCTGGGTCGCAGCCTTTTGCCACAAATAACAGCCAAGCTGTCGTGTGTGCATGTTAACTTTAGCAAGACAGAAAAATGCAGCCTAAAAAGCAGAATTTCAGGAGATTAGCCAGGCCATTTTAAAGAGCTGCTGCCTTGCCATCCCAGGCTGAAACCGAACCATCCCAGCAGCAGCACCGAGCAGCCGTGATCTGCTTTATGACAACACAACCACCAAAAAGTTGGAAATTTGTTTAAAGATGGAGCTAAGAGGGGTAAAAAAAGGCACCTTTAGGTAAGTTACTGTGAGCTGCAGCAAACACATGCTTGTAGATGTGTACGTATGGTAAAGAAGGACAATATGGCATTTCATTGATATCAACTAGTACTGGTATAGGATTACCGAAAGAGGTACCCCCATCACAGGGCAAAGTTGGCCAACATTGCTTCTTCCTACAACAACTTTGGGAGATCCCCAGCTCCTCCCCAGAGGGACTGCTGGAAATGGCTGTGTTGATCCCAAATTTTATTGTTTCCATCTTCCCTGCCAGATCAAACAACGGAGCCAGCGACAGGGAGAGGCAACAGGAGGGGTCTGCTGGGAAAGCAGGCACACACAAAGACTTTTTAATAAGTAGCGTAAGGAGTGTAATTGCTAAATCCCAATTAAGGCAGATATGGGTCAAACGAAGGAAAAAGAAGGGTGGATTTCTGTGAAAGGAGAGGAAAAGTCAAGAGGCTGAGGCTCGTAGGATAACTTCATTTCTGAATACGTTCAGATTTGCAACCCACTCATCCTCCCATCGCTCCCCTGGTGTCCGGCAACTCACCACTCCAGCCCTGGGATCCTGTCCCGAGCCCCGACTTCAGGGGAACAGCAAGGAGAAAAAAGTCAGGAAAAAAGAAAAAGGGAAAAAAAAAAGGAACTCAAAACTTTACCAAGAGTGCAAAAAAATTTTTTTGAGAAAGCAACGTGTACTTCCCTTAAAATTTAAAGAAAATTCAATCTAGACTCTATTCAGGATGGCTTTCAAATATGTTTTTCCCTAAAAATGAGGGAAAACGTGCTATCTGATTTATATTCCCCCTCCTCCCCCCCAGATGTCTGCTCATTTTCCTAAGGAAAGATTATTCTCATTATCAACAAAGTTTAACTATTATTGTTCAAATCTAAGGGTTTTACCAAATATGCACTTCCTTTGGCTAATCAGGGAGCTAGCTAGTATTATTTAATCTATTTACATTCATGTATGCAATTATATTTCATAATCTGATTATGTGTTTTATTTCTTTATAGGGATGAAAATGCTGAATGTTGCATTTCTTTTTTATTATATGAGTTGTCAAGTTCTTTGGGGATGGAAAGAAGCGTTCAGTAACACTGCCATGAGAACGGCGTTAATTTTATCAGCTAAAGAGACCCACCAAAATAGTGCCAGATACAAAAGGAAGGAGTGTGTTGCTCTACACATGTTCTGCACTTAATTAATAAATTACATTAATAATGTTAATATGCAAAGGAGATATTTTTATCTATAGTCCAAAAAAATGGAATAGATTGTTTCTGATCATCACGTCCTTCATGATACTAAAAACCGGCCGCTCTTATAATTTGAAATCTATTTTTTATTCATAGATAGGGAGAGGAAAACACATTTTCTGCTCTTCCAGCTCCCAATCATGTTTCCAGTTTTGAGTGAATTAGTCATTGACCTGAACTAGCTGAATACATTGAAATGAAAGAAAACCCCTCTCTGCCATTGCTGAAATCACTGTCACCAAGTGCATCACTGCAGCAGACTCTGACTCCAGGTGCTGAGCTGGTGGCTTCTGCTGACTTGGACATCTGAACCACTTCAGAACTCTCCCAGAAGGTATCTTTGACTAAGACTGCCTTGCATCTAATCTGAAGTATTTCTCTAAGTCATAAGTGGCCTTGGTCTCCTCCCCATGGCACCCCTCTGTGCTGACCCAAACTGATGGGCGCAATGCCAACCTCAGCCCGTGGTGGGGCCATGTGCCTTGGACAAGCCGTGTCCGCTTGTAATCACTATCAGCACCGTGGTGGGGTCGTTAACCAGCACAAGAGTATCCAAGAACTACTTTATCTTTTCATTTAATATATTTTGTCGATTTTATTCATCTGCTATGAAGTCAGAGGGGCACAAAACACCCATGTGTATGGTGGCCTGTACCTGCAGGTGTCAGTCCCCCTGTCTCAGCCCACCACTATGGCTTTACCCTGCCTCACCAGCTGCAAAGCTTTCCCAGTTAGGGGTTACTGTAGACTTGCCACTCAGAAATATTTAATCTTCATGTTAAAAATGTGGGGCAGAATAGTCGTTAGGGTCTGACAATGAAAAGATTTTCTCTTTTGATCATGATGTCAGAAGAATCTATTTTTTTTTGTTAAGGTAAAGAGAAAATTGAAAGCAATGAGAGAAAACAATGTAAATTTGACCTGCAGGATGTCCAGTTGTGACTGCTGAAATATTTATTTTAGCATCCAAGCCTCCTCTTTCTCCTGTCACTTGTATTTGATCTTACTATAGGAGTGCAAAGTACAGGCAGTTCACAAAAACCAGAATTGTTTATGTCAACTTCCATTCAGAACAGAAAATTCCAGCACAGAAACAAAATAATCTTTATTTTCCTGTCTTTGACTCAAAACAGCATCCCAATAGCATGAAACTGCCGAGTCCTTGCTCTTGCTTTGTCAGCTCCGGCAAACTGGCTTCAAAGCCCATCCTGTATCCACTCGTGGCAGAGGCGGCCGGTCAAAGAGCAGAACCATCCCCATCACACAGCTTGGGAGAAAAATCTGTCCTGGTAATGATTATTTCCACAATATTTAGGGGCAGCACCTGGAGAGCATGAGCTGATGATTTGCTCCTGTTAACTACTTGCCAGGCTAATTAAAAAAAAAAAAAAAGAAAGAAAAAAAAAGTTTAAAATGGTTTATTGCAGATTTCTGCATTTACATCAGTAATGTAAATGTGTAGGTAATTGCTCTGCTGTATGTATTTATTACTTTTTGAACCATTCCAGTTTCTTGGTTGGGGCATTTTACAGCTATTGAAAGCAGAGCATTTTGGACGTCTTTATGTATAATACCGTAAAGAGGGTTTTTCAGGACACCATTTGTCTCTTAAAAATGCTGCTCTGGATCTGGATTTTCCCCATTCTCAGGACAGGTCCCTCCTCAGGAAGGGTCTTAGCAAGCCCCTGCCCAGGGATGTGCAGCTCTGGAGCAGGGACTAAGGTGGGCAAGGAGGGCTTGGCTTAGACCTCCGTAAAACAGCGAGTCTTCAATATTTTTTCAGCAGGCTTGAGCCAGTAAGTGCTGCTTTAGAGCTGAAAACTAAAAGACCTATGAGAACTTTTCTCATAAAAAACAGCACTTGTTTCTTTTTATGTTCTGATAAACAGGAGGACTTTCTGAATGCTCCTGCACAAGAGCTTCTTAAGGGTCTCCCATCCATACTGGCTACGCCTGGCACCCACCACACACCACAGTGGAGAGGTCGGCAGAAACAAATACAGCAGGGAAAGAGGGTAAAGTGTGTCTCTTCCAGGCACCCTCTCCACCCCCCCGGGATCTCTCTCTCCTTTCTCTTCCAGAAGAGAGTAGCAGCTCTTGCTTGTAGACGTCACTGCTCGATTTGCTGACCCACTGTAAAGGCCTTGACTTCTCACTCAATGGAAACATAAAGCCACGAGGAACCATCCTGTGAAATGGCATACAAGTGGCAATGCAGCCTTTTGGCAGCTCAGCCTGATTTGGGATGCTACGTGGCAAAAGCACCAAAACAAGTCCCTGGTCCCCAAGTCATGCAGACATGGTGCTGTGGCCTGAAAATAAAGCAAGAACTGAATGAGGAACATGATGTTGATGAATGATTGAAGACCTCTGTCCTTGCAAGAAAACCCAAATCATTTATCATTTTTATCTGATACCCTTCTCTTAGTAATAAGAGGTTTTTATGAGGACTTTGTCAGTTGATTTAACTTCTAAAAAGTTCAATAGTAAGTTTCTTCTGCTTCCTCCATCCTCATTCAATAAAAAAGACTGAATCTATTGCTTCCTTGAGCAGTTATCACTGATACTATCATGATGTGGCTGAGCAGTGATGAGTTGTATTAGGAGGCAGGGATGATGCAAACAGTGATGCTGTGGGGAGAAGGACCACTGTGGGACTGTGGCCTCCTTGCAGGCATCGCTCAACCTGACCACACTTACTCCACCCCATCCTGTTTTCTGACATAGAACAGACCTCGGGTCGGAGCCCTGGCACTATTTCTGTTGCTAACTCTGTTTTACCCTTTTCTGCAGACTTTTTTCCTTTCCTACTTGCCTCAGGTCATTTGACCAATGATTTTTGTATCCAGTTACTTGTCTTGAAGACCTTTGGCACAAGAGGACACAGATTTTATTACAGCTCTTCCACTACCAAGGTACTCCCCCTCCTCAGCAGGAGCAGGACATTGGCTGTATAGACCTTCTGGCTTTTTTTTGGTATTAATTCCTCTTCAGCTTCCTTAAAACTGGGAAAAAGAGGTAGTAACCAGGAATTCTTTATTTTACAAAGTGCCTAGGATTTCTGTTTCATTGGTTTCCAGGAAAGTAAGAAGCCCTGAGCCCATTCAGAGCTGCTCTGACTGCGTAGCACGGACGTGGTGTGACACATTCTGCCCTCACAGTCTTGTTCCAACATTTATCCAAAGATGTACCCAATCGCCATTCCCATTTTAGGCCATGCTACACCCCAGGTACATTTTGGAAACTTTTCTTCCAAATTAATTTATTGTCGGTGCTTTCCTTAGGCGGATAATTTATTTGTTTAAATAAGTGATTAAGTCCATGAAGTCACTTTGCTTTGGACCCCGACTGCTCCCATGCCCACCCCTTTCTGCCTTTAACCCACTGAGTGACACGGCTGAGGTGAGTTGTTCAGAGACTGTGGTTGATGGTCCTCAGCTATGGAGGTGAGGACCCACCAGGTCTCATTTGGCTTCACCTCTTGGTCCGTTAGAACCTCTGGCAGGTTCCTACCCACTGCTGGGCTTTTGCTAATTTGTCCAGGCTGTGTCTTAAGGGATGAAGTGAGTGAGGAGATAGTTAGGGAGAGATCTTGGAAGTCCTTTTAGTGATACTTTGGATACTACAGTGTTTATCGGGTTTGTGATTTGCCCTAAGATGAGACACATGGCTAAACCAGAAAGATGAAGGAGTACCACAGAATGAATTTCCACTCTATGACATGGCTCCTACCTTCTTTAGCTTTTATTCTCCTTTTTTTTCATCAAGCTACATGTGGCCTGGACAAATAGCCCTGTGAGAGGGTTGTTAGAAATTATTTGTTTATTCTTATTATTATTTCTACTCATTACAGTACTTTTGTGTCTGTGGAGCAGAGCACGCAAAAATTCTCTCTCTTTTTTTTCTTTCTTTTTTTGTTTTTAAATCTTGGGACCGGAGCTGTAGTATGGAGGAAGGTGGTGACTTACAGACCTCTGTGGTGACCCAGCACCCCCGACCCTGCACCTCGGCTGCAGCATCTCACCACCTGCTGCCACCGAGCCACCGCGGGGGCAAAGCCACCCCTGAGCACTCCTTTCCACAACAGAACTCCACATTGCAAGGACAGATATCATTAAATATAACTTTATTGGGTTTCATTGTACAGTTCTTTTTCACGTCTTCCTCCTTTCTTCTCTCCATCTTCCCCTTGGTGTCTCCATCATATGTGTCACCGTAGATACAGGGCAACTTGAAAATTTTTTGGCCGTATCACCCAGACCAATTCCAGCCGGCTTTCCCTTTTTTCAGTTGGATTTTACTTTTTCAGATTTGACACAATAAGCAATCTGTCATTTTTGCCTGGTTGGAGCAGAGGAGCTGTCAGATAATTTCCTTGCACCCTCGCCACCCCAGCTTGGTCTGTTCTGGGGTAGTTGCTGCCTTTTGTTACAAAGTTGTTTCTCAAACAGTTTCATTTATCTCAAGGTAAATGCAAAAAAAAAGAGTCACATAATGACTGAAATCCTCTAAAAACTTTATGGGCAGCAAAAATATACCATTTTGTGACCAATTAACTGCAACTTTTTTTTTTTTTCACAATCCTTTTTCAGTACCCGTACAAAGTCAATAAAGAGGAAACAAAACCGATACAGAAGAACTGTTACTTTATTTGAAAGTGTAAGAAATCAAAAAATGACAACTAGCGATGTATTTCAACTGGTCAAACTGCATCCAAAAAACATGGCCAGCAGGTTGAGGGAGGGGATTCTGCCCCTCTGCTCCACTCTGGTGAGACCCTCCTGCGCTGCTGCCTCCAGCTTTGGAGTCCTCGGCACAAGAAGGACACGGAGCTGTTGGAGCAGGGCCAGAGGAGGCCACGGAGATGCTGGGAGGGCTGGAGCCCCTCTGCTGTGGGACAGGCTGAGAGAGCTGGGGGGGTTCAGCCTGGAGAAGAGAAGGCTCCGGGGAGACATTAAAGCCCTTTCCAATATCTGAAGGGGGCCTAAAAGAGAGTCGGAGAGGGACTTTTCACAAGGGCATGTAACGATAGAACAAGGGTTAATGGCTTCAAACTGGAAGAGGACGGATTTAGATTAGATATCAGATTTTTCACTCCAAGGGTGGTGAGCAAGGTTGCCCACAGAAGCCATGGCTGTGCCATCCCTGGAGGGGTTCAAGGCCAGGCTGGACGGGGCTTGGAGCAACCTGGTCTGGTGGGAGGTGTCCCTGCCCAGGGCAGGGGGTGGCACTGGGTGGGCTTTAAGGTCTTTTCCAACCCAAACCACTTTATGAAACTGCACAGGCAATGTCCAAAGCTGAAATAGGGAATCAGACCAGGAGGTCTCAAATCCTCCATCAGTTACTTTTGATCTGAACCCTGAGAAACAATATTTGATTTCTTCTATGTAACAATAAAATGTAGCATTACATATGAGAAAAAGAGATAGCTTTGGTTTAATTATTAAATTTAAAATTTAAATTAAATTTTATATATTAATATACAATTTAAAGTTCTAGTATGGTTAATTTTATTTAAAACTTTAGTATTTTATGAAGGATCTGAGTAAAGAGAGTGATCGCTTTTTAAATGACACACATAAACTTTTAAAAACTTTTTTATTACTCCTGGGACTTTAGGAATGTTCCTCCTTTCTATGCTTATGTAGAGATTGTTTGCATACTCTGACTCCAGCCTGAGAGCTTTCTCTTCCTTTTCCTGTAAAACTTAGGGCAGTACACAGTATAATGAGAAGTGACCAAAAAAAAATCAATTTGTAATCTGATTTGAGGGTTTTGATTTCCTCTGATGAGTTTAAATTTCATTAAAAGCAACCTTATTCGAGCATAAAAGAACTCCTTGAAGGGTAAAACAGGGAATTGTCTCAAAGAGTATAAAGAATCCAAACTCTTTTGTGCTATTTATTCACGGCATTAATTGTGAGGTCCAACAGGCGGTGTCGGTTGGCAGATGCACCGTTATCAGCCCCACGATCTGCACGAAGAGGGGAAAAAAAAGCACAAGGGCTCACATTCAAAAATCGTTCTTTGGCGTATTGACACTTTAGTTATCAACAGCCCTTATTATCTGCTTAGCGGCGGATCGCAGCTTGCTGGTGACATAATAAGCTACAAATCACTGATGGGGCCTTTCTGCATTCTCCTAATTGTGTGTATTCCCGAGAAAAAAATTATCATTGGGCCTCTTGTCTTGATGAGAAATTGACATTTTCTGGCGGAGCCTGGCGAGCACTATGTGGGGAGATAAGACTTATAGTTGTTTTAAAGGAGTGCAGCCATTCTTTCAGAGGCCTCTTTATTGCTCTAGTTGACCCACTTGATGAGTATGGATTTCATGAGGTCTTTTTCAGCATTTGAACTATAAAAGGTTCAGAATGACACCACCCCTTATAGACAAAAGATAACCTTGCCCTTTGAATATATTGATTCTTTATTAACTAGGCTGTTTAATGCAATGAAATGAGGCATTAGATTGAAGCCTATTTCAAGTGCTTTGAATAATCTTTAAAAGCTTGAAAGACTTTAAAAAGCTGCTCTGCAATAATTGGCATATACTTTTAGAGACTCCATTCCTTCATTTTGATTAAGGAATTTTTATCATCTTCCTATGTCTAAACTCGCTATAGGCTGACACCACATATTTTCTCGCCAGAGCTATTGCCAAGTTACGGATAGGGATGTGCCATAGGTAGTGGCTTGCTCTAGGACTTGTCATTCCTGGCACAAAATGTACGGGATTTCTTCTATTGTATTTTCTTTGCATTGAAACTTAGACAAAACATTTAGACGCTCATTATTCAAACCTTTGAAACAAACCTAAAAGGAAAAGCGCCAGTAGGCATCGTGCAGACTTTCATCCCCATAAACAATCTTATTTTTTTAGTGGGATGCATCTGATTATGCCGCCGTTTAAACATGATATACTGATACATTCTCAAAGTGGAACAATTTTCAGTGCATCATAATAGCAATAATACAAAGTGCTCTCTATTCTTATGTATTTTTGTCAAGCATGAAAACTATGGAAACACTGGAGAAGAAAGGAGGCATAGTTAAATATGCCGTTTTTCCTTCTTTGTAAATTGTGGCTACAGTAAGGTGCACCTTCTCATCACACTCCACCAGTTAATGGCTGAGACACGGGGTGACGAAGGAGAGACTCGGGCACACGGCGTGTCCTTGGGCAGAGATAGACATACCCGAGTACAGACATTTACTTTGGTGCTCGGAGTTTCTCAGTGCCCTCTCGAAGTTGTCAGCAGCTCTCTGCTAATGACAGGATAAAACTCAGGTAATGAACTCCCCACTTTCCCGGGATTACCAGGCAGCCAGACCCATATTCCAGTAGAAATCCCCTTTTTCTGATGGTCACAGGAGGGTGCAGGTAGAGGTTGGGCAGGGGAGGGGAGTCCAGCCCTGTGCTTCGGGCTCAACATTGTCATCGTCACCCATCAAACCACCCTCCCACCAGGAGGCCGCGGCGTCCCACTGCCCTGCATTCATATTTCAAGTACATTATACGTACATCGCATGTACTACAGTCCGGAGGATGAAATAGTTGCATTCAGTATTATAATTAGCAAAAGCATTTGCTTCCTTATCAGCGGTAAAAAGATGAGTACGTCGACCTTCGGTGTCAAAGCGCCACATGGAAAATTTGGGTTGTGCTCTGTTTAAAGTAACTTTTCCTGTTTACAGGCTTTCACAATGTGATATTAAAATAGAAAAAATAAATAAATACTGTTACCTTCACTTTACAAAAAGGGTGTCTGAAGCTGTTTTGGTTAAATACTTCACCAAGGCTGAGCGACAAGTCACTGGTGGGCTGTGGAAAAGAGCTCTCCTTCCTCCTCCTCCTCCTTCTCTTCCTCCTCCTCCTCCGCCTGGGGGCTACCCCAAAAATCCCCCGCCGAGGACTCTGATTTTCCTTAACGAAGACATAACCTCAAATTCTGGTATTTAGAAATGAAACCCCCAGCCTTGCTCCTGGTTTTTTGTTTGTTTTTTTTTTTGCTTTCTTTTTGCATTTAGTAACTTTTTTTTTAATAATCAAACCAGATAAAATTACTAAAAATGAAATTCACAGACAAGAAATACTTTAATTAAATATTGTGTAAAATGAACATTTTTTTTTTTATACAGTTAAATATATGAAAAAAATGTACAGATAAAACAATCTTATTGTAGGGTCTTTAACAGTAAAATCTACCATTTAGTGAAGCTTTCCGTCTGGAGACAATGAAGCAATGAGTGCATTGACTAAGTAATCTAAAACACAAACAGATTGCATTTATGAAGAAACTTGCAAACTTTCTTAACATGTACACGTGACCTCTTCTTTAGCGCAAAACCTCACTTAGACAAAATATAACGGAGGCGATTCAATTCCAAAGTGACTTCTCAGGCTTTTCCACCTAGCCAAGCCTTATATCCCTTCTCACAAAGGAAATGCGTGCGGCATTTATCAGCTGGGATACGCTGTATCATTATTTTAAACTCTTTAATTAACGTTTGACACAAATGTGCATTTTTGCCCAGAAAGAAAAAAAAAAAAAAAAACCCACCCAAAAAAATCCCTCCTTTTTGGTTAAAAACTTGAATTCTGCTGCAGTTTGCAACATGTTTTGCAGTGCTGCGTTTGCAAACTATTTAGTGCAAAGTAAAAAAAAAAACACAAAACCTAAAACCAACAAAAAACTCCACATTTTTCTCTGTGGATTTGGCACTAAGAGCCACGAAATGCGACAGAGGTCATTCCAGTTTAAAAAGTACAGTCATCTACGGGTCTGTTACAAAAAGTTCCATTAAAAAAACCCAATAAACCTAAAGAAACAAACCCCAAACATTTAAAAATTATGGATGATCCTGATTTCGCGTGAAACCTTTGTCTTTTTTAAACAGTGCAGGGGTGGGGAGAATGCAGAGTGCAGCAGAAAATAGACAAATAAAGGAGTGATAGAATTGTACACCAGGTTTGTGCTTTTTTTTCTTTTTACACCAGAAATCATCCAAATGAAGTAGTGATTAACAATTGTGGTGTAAGCCTGTGATAAAACAGCACAAAAGTTCTTCAAAGAAGTTCACTTTTAAGGCATCAGAGAAGTTAATGTGGCAAACATTTTAATTAAAACATCAGAAGTGAATTTATTTTAAACTTTAGGCCTCTGAATTTTTCCAGTAAACACAGTTCAGCTATGTGGCAAAGTCATGGGTGGCAGCTAAAAATGACTTTTTACAATCTTTAAAAAAAAAAAAAGAAAAAAATTTTAAAAAAAATTTTTAAAAAGAAAAAAAAAAGAAATGCAACCACAAAACAGATTTATCTTTTTTTGTGGCTGTATCACATGCACATATTCTACTAGTATCCATTACAGCCATGTGGCACAATTTTGATTTGACTATACAACAAACAACTTTTTTTTCAAAATTATTTGTTCTGATAACTTAAAAAATAATATAAAAATAAACAATGAATTTGACTTTTCCTCAAAAATAATAAAAAAAAAAGAAGGATGGAAAGTCTAAATAACAGCAACTTTATGAAGTACAAATGAAATGTACGGACACTCATTTATTTAAAAAGAAAAACATGAAGGCAACGGTTCTTGGCTTAATGCTATTCTCAGCATCACAATACCAGGCCATAAAAAAACCCAATACATACAAGAAAAAAACAAACAAACAAACAAAAAACAAAACAAAAAAACCCCAACAACGATGAAAAGCAATATACAAAATTTCAAAGATAAATACAATATTTATAGTTGATATGTTACAAAATAAATTCCCTTAGTGACTGCAAGTGTTTATGTGAAAGAAAGTGTTGCAATGAATAAGACTATTTTATTCCTTATAGGCTTCATAAGGAATAAAATTTGCTTTTCTAAATATTTAGGTGGATCTGAAAAAAATTCAAGACAAGTGTATAAATATTTAGCTACAACTTTGGCAAAATCACAAAAGTCTACAATTTTATAACCACATACAAAACACATTAGGGAAGAAGGATCTAGAAGTCAAAAGGACAATTTTCTGGTACAAGAAACATAGACTTCACAGTAGCCTAAGAATGCAATAGTATACAGTGCTAGCAAAAGTTGAAAAAATGTTGCAGATCACACTTGCTTAACAGGAAGCTCTAGCAGTGGAAGTATATTTTTTCTTTTAACCAACAGACAGTAGCAATTTTTTTTTTTCCTCTGTCAGTGTGCTTGTTGAAGGCAAGAGAATTCAATATCAAAGTTACAATTTCTAACTACAATAAGTTACAAAGTTCCATTTCATTAAGATGAAGTTAAGCAATGATAAACCCTCCCGTGCCCGCCCCCGCGCCCCGGTTTTTGTTTTTCTAATCATATATTCATCCTTTTTTTTTTCCTTTTTTTTCTTTTTTTTTTTTCCAGTTTGATGGCTCATAACCTCCTTGGCCCCCTTTTTTTTTTCCACCACAAAAAAATATTTCACATTATAGAGATACACAACCATTGTGAATCTAGTTATGAGTACAGAAAAATGTTCGGAGGCATTTTTCATCAGTGTTTCATGATAATCAAAATGGTGCATCCACAAAGTTTCTCCCAACACATAGCAAGTACTAGACATAGCCAAGACGTAATCAGAAACTTTATACAAAATAGGCGTCGCTTTTTCCTTATTCTTCAGGACTGAGAAATGTGAAAATATGAGAAAAATTCAGTCAATAAAATGGAATTGTTCATGAAGAAGTAGGTTGTTTGCATGTAGATTCTTAATAGTTTAAATAAAATCTTTAAACAAAG
>VXBO01002530.1:115186-123752 GCA_013400135.1 Rhinoptilus africanus | reverse complement strand
TTTTTTTTTTTTTTTAACAGATAAAGACAGAGATTACAAAAACTACTGCTTTTTTCCTAGTTAACTCTTTGGTAGAAACATAATTCAGACAGTCTTTAATTTTAGTGTTGTTTAATTTTTGCCATAATGATATTTCTCATTAATTTATGTACAACAGATATTAATAAATTTGTTCGTGTAGTGATGTGAACTTCAATTTCTCAGTTCATTAATTTCAACAATATTAATTTATTTCAGATTCACTGTTACAGCTTTACGGTTTGGAAGCGCTGGGTACATACACATTTCATACGTCACTCAGCCTCCTCCAGCAGCGTGGGCTGCACGACGGGAGCCCCGAGCAGCTCTGGCCCCGCAGGAGAGCTGATGCGAAGGACTTGGATAGGACCACATCTCTCTAAAACACACCTCAAGTGATGCTTCTGAAACAGGTTAAAGTTTTCCAACTCTGCTACTTTTTTTCACCAATGAGACGTATAAGATATGTCAAAATTGAAACAGAAGTTGTAATTTTGTGTAGCTTATAAAGCTGCATGTTTTAAATCTAAACAGCGACTGAAGTTACAAAACCTAACTGGAGAATAGTGCGTATATTGGCAGAAACGCTTTCTACCCAAACCATTTAGTTTCCTTATCATATTTCCACTAAATCTCTTGCACTCCACACTATGCTAGCCTGGAACAACAGAAGACTTAGCTCTGCTTTTAGACCCGCCCAACCAGGTGCTCTCAGGTTGAGTTCTTCTGGGAAGTTTCAGGCAGCAGGAAGCCTGGCACCATCTCAGACAGCCCCAGAGAGGTTTGGTTACATGGGGTGCACCTGAACTGGGGGACACGGGAGCTCATTTTGAGGTGCTGTTATCATAAAAATCACCGAATGGTTTGGGTTGGAAGGGACCATGAAGCCCACCCAGTGCCACCCCCTGCCCTGGGCAGGGACACCTCCCACCAGACCAGGTTGCTCCAAGCCCCGTCCAACCTGGCCTTGAACCCCTCCAGGGATGGGGCAGCCACAGCTTCTCTGGGCAACCTGGGCCAGGGGCTCACCACCCTCACAGCAGAGAATTTCTTCCCCATTTCTCATCTAAATCTCCCCCCTTTCAGTGTAAAACCATTCCCCCTCATCCTATGGCTCCCCTCCCTGATCCAGAGTCCCTCCCCAGCTTTTCTGGAGCCCCTTTAGGGACTGGAAGGGGCTCTAAGGTCTCCCTGGAGCCTTCTCTTCTCCAGGCTGACCCCCCCCAGCTCTCTCAGCCTGTCCCACAGCAGAGGGGCTCCAGCCCTCCCAGCATCTCCAGGGCCTCCTCTGGCCCCACTCCAACAGCTCCATGTCCTTCTTATGCTGGCTATGCTGCAATACAGCCCTCAGCTGTTCTGGACATCAAGATCACCACATGACAACCCAAAATATTGGGTCTTCCTATGTTTTTGGGTTCAGGTTCAGGAGTGGTCTGTCATCACGCTCTGTGTCAAGGCGGTGGTGAGACATAAAGCCTATGTCTCAGAGCCAGCATGAGACGTGCTCTGCCAGCACACTAAGCAAAGTGCAAAACCCCAGGCCTGATCCAGGTGTTTGCTTTTCAAAGAACATCTTAACAGAAAAAAAGTACAGATTTATCTTCCAGAGGTTGCGTGCATAAATACCTCAACAAATAGCACATCGTTATTTGGTACATCTTAGTCACACATTTTCTGTAATCTCATGTTTAGCTTACGCCACGTGAAAATTTAAGTTGGCTGCTGCATAGCTCTAGGGGGGGAAACAGTCCAAATTCTTTAATTTAAGTGATTTAGCCATTTTTATTCAATTCTATCTGTGGCACAACAGGAGGGTGGGTGCAAAATTGGTGCTCCAGACGTTTATGTCACTATTTATTTTAGTAGCAACATTTGACAATTGTGCTTTTCTGCACTACGTTTCCTGCTGTGCAAATTGATACCTAATGCCTTCTTCAAGAAAAATGGGGTGGCTAGTTTTTTAATAATAATTTTAACGGTTTCATCCAGGGGAAGACCAGAAAATTAAGCAGGATGCAATTTTAAAAGAATATGGAGAACCTTTTGCTCGCATTACAGTCATAAAGCTTAACCAGAGAGCAATATCTTTCACAATCTATAAAAAGTAAATTACGATTGAAAACCAAATTTTGAGCACATATTGTACTTCCAACTTTGCAGTGAGCCTCCTCACTAAAAAAAAATTACTTTATACCTTAAATGTCCACTGTTTCAAACAGGAAAAAACTTTCTGCCCTAAGGAACCCAAATGTGAGCATCCTGCTCTTACAAAATATGTAAGTACTTAACTTTCTGGTCATAGGCTATGCAACGGAGGTCATACAGAATTAACAAGATTGTGGCTTTTTGGATAAGGCCCAAAGGCCCTTTTTTGTAGACTTACTGACAGGAGTGAGCCATGCCCGCGGGACAACAGAGAGAGGGGTAGTACCTCTCTGAGCTGCTGCTTCCGAGTTTTGACCCTAATTAGGGTCTGAGTTGGCCAAGGACAGATGCACAGCTGGCAGGGGGTGCGTACGAGTGCAGCAAGGAAGATGACAACATGTTAGCTCTGGCTGACATTGCCTATGCACTGACCACCCTGAGATTTCCCCAGATCGTCTTCTTTTTTATTCTTTTTCTTTTCTTCTTAACCTCTGTCTTAGATCTCTTTAGAAAAAAAGTGGATCCCCTTGTTGTCTCTAGACCTCTCCATGTTCCCTCTTGGGCAGTAAGTTCTAACACACAGAGTGGCTTTTTGGGTGCCACTTAGTAGCAGCAAGATCTTGCTTCTAGTGTAGTGGGCTCAGGTGGTCCTGATGCTTAAGGTGATGTTACTACAAGCCAGAAGTTAGAGCAGCTCTACCTCTGCTTTGTACTATGTTAGGAGACAAAACAGTCCATCTGATGTCCAGATGGATCTTCATAACTCTGCTCCTGCTTTCTCACCGTCTTACATGTACCAAGAAGAGCGTTTTTTCCACACACAAAGCCTACAGTGGTTTACCAACAAGGATCAGTGTTATTAACCCTCAAAACCCTGTAAAAGGACTATCCATGTCTGCAGAGCTTTACGTGTTAGGGTTTGCCACGTTTTCATCTGCATCTGCCTCTGTCTGGTGTTAACAAACCCTCATAGCAAAAACCAGGCTGCCTGGCCCCGTTGTGTTGGTGTGTCATGCCTTGCCATAGCAGGGTCAACCAACTTCCCTGACAACCATCCAACTGGCTTTTATTTTAGAACAGAGCTTACGTGGGGAATGGTAACACCACAAGCAACAAGAGGATGTCCTGCCCTGTGATTAAAAGAGCATGCCATCCCTTCTTATCCAGATCCATAAGCTGATGGATTTCCCTCAGATACAATAACAGTAACCGCGAGCTCTTCTATCTTGGGTTGACTAAATGTATAGGACCATCCCTAACGGTGCTGACCCTTCAGCTGACACTCAGCTCCTTCACATCCCGCTGTGCAATGCAGCTCTCTACTTGAAGATCACTGAAAAGCTTTAGCTACGTTGGACTACAGCTCTTGAATTTTGGATTTTAATTTAATATAGAAAATGCGCTGATCAGAAAACTCTCAACCTACTTGTACAGGGTTCAGAAAGCAACTAATTAAACTTTAAAAAGGGCTCAATGTCAACTAAGAAAATAGGAAGAAGGAAGCAGAAACCTCATAAATAACTGTAGCGGTAAAAGGCAGCGTAAATCAGTATCTCCTGCATTGCTGTATTTTCTTTATGATGTCTCATGATGGAAGCAGATGATAAACTCATCCCTGTCCTGCCATTCAGTGCTGGCTGCAGCTCGACTCAAGGCACTGGCTGAGATCTGTGAGGACAGTTGGGTGAAGTGGTGTCGTGAGTTCAGTCTGAATTAAGCTTTGGTTGGAAAAAATGATGGTGCCTCTACTGTGGTGATAAAGGAACTCACCACGGATATGTCAGATGCAATTCGATTTACCCCCTAGCCCAAGAGGACTTGAACCCCCATATTTTGCCTTTCGCTAGAGTACCCTAACTCTCATGACATGGAGCATCACCTCATGGTACCGTGCTACTTTGCATGAATAATTCAACTTTTTGTCACAACCCAGGAACTTAGTGCTCTAATTGCCGTACCATGATGATGTTCTTGCTAGTTTTCTGGGTCATTTTGCTCACTGCAAAATGATTCTGTTTAGCTGTTTCAGCAGGATGAGGAAAATATGAAAATTTATATTCTTTTTCTCCAGCACTTCTATTCCTCTTCAGTCTGGCTGCTGAACCAAAACCCCAAGTTTCTGCACATCCCTACATCTGGGCACCTCTGTGTTTTTGAAGTTCAGAGTGCTCAGTGGGGCAGAGGTGCAGTCTCAGGGACACCTAACCTCAAGGTCCACCAACACCTGCAGGATGCTGGACCTTGCCTGGGATGACTCCAGGTCTGCGTCCAGGACTGCAGCATCCTGAAATCAGGGGCTGAAGGGATCGTTTGGCCTTCACTGGGCTGCTGAGCATGGAAAAATCATAGTCCAGAGCAGGGCTGGGCTTCAGCCTGAGAGCTAACTTCATGAGCTATTTAACAAAATCATCACAGGTTGATTCAAAGTCATCTACTGGCCATTTATATAAAAAGCAGTTTGTACCTGAGGATGAAGATGAGTGATACTGGGGGCTGGGGAGGGGCCAAGAGAGACTGGCATTTAGTCTGCCTGGTTCTTCTGAAAACCCCACTTTCCAGCAATCTAGACCTTCAAGCACCTGAAACCTTGAATATCGGATGGAAAGCCCTTTATTTACACACCAAAATTACAGAAATTTAGATCATTTTAATTTAGATCTTTAAGTAATATTTTTTCAGAGTAAATCAATATCAACAAATTAATGAGAATATATAAAAAAATATCTGCTACAGAATAGCTCCAGAATAGCTGACTCAGATCTAAGCCATGTGTTACCACATTATTTATTTTATATTATTTTATTTTATTTTATTTTATTTTATTTTATTTTATTTTATTTTATTTTATTTTATTTTATTTTATTTTATTTTATTTTATTTTATTTTATTTTATTATTTCAGTATTTACTTTTTATACTACGGACTTTTTAGAAAAAGGAGGAAAGTAGGACACTGGATTATTTTATGAATAGATAATCTTTTCTAAGAATATTGCTTATACCTGGGATAGTTTTCGACTTACAGTAACATAGTAAAGCTTCCACTAAAGACATATGCAATGAGAGAAATTGTTAATCTAATTAACCTTTTCTTTAATATACATCCTACAATAAGACTGTAGGATTGTAGGATTCATGAAGGTCACCCTTCATTGACCTAAGTGCATAATAAGCTCTCTGATGCTTCTTTGGGCCAAGAAGTTAATATCAAACTACAGGGACATTCGTTTTGAGATCCTGGTCTCAAATGGGCTTGATTTTTGGTGGTCGGGCAGTGTATGTCTTTCCAAAGTGCCTTAAGATAGACACCACAAAATGCAGGTGTCCAGAATTAGCAGGTGACCAGAAGCAAAATATCTGGCTTCATCTGTTTGCCTGTGAGTGTTCATCATGTTATGGCAATACAAAGAGTAAACAGTAACTGCGCTACCCACACCTTAACTAAGGAAGTTGAGAGGAGCAACGACATCTGGGGTAAGAGTGTCTGCAACCCCTTCTGACTTCCACGAGTTCTGAAGTGCTCCAATTTACTGCACTGGGCAACGAGGCTCCTTATTTGTGAATCAGAGGCAAGCAAACCTTTTCAATGATTCTAATGCGTCTGATAATACCATCTTCTAAACCTTAAGATATGCCATAAAAAGGAAGACTTCTTTGTTTGCATTTTTATTCCTCCACCAAACATACACTGTACTGTAATTCCTCCTGCCCCACTGCCAGCAGGTGACCGTGGAAATTCTGCAGCTGATTTATAAATTGTTCGTTACACTACCCACATGAAACCACGCNAAAAAAAAAAATGAAATGCCTTGGCTTGGCCACTCTCTGGATAACAGGCAAACTCTTTTGTGTTGGACTTTTGTTACAAATTGCGCAGTCNCAGATTAAAAAAAAAAAACCACGCAGAATTCTAAAATTTCTTGCCTTAATTAAAATATTTAGTTACTCATTTAGGGAAATAACCACTCTAACCCCACAGTAAGAGAGCGAGAGGGACCAACTGAACATGCAAACTCACTGCACAAGAGGCCAGCTAGTCCAAGGGAAGGTTAGGTCACTACGTAAGAGCTTAACCCGATCTAGATTAATTTGATGTATTTTAAAATAACTATTGCACCACATGTAAAATGGGGAAACCACACCACATTATACTGGAATGCTGCCGGTTTTAAACATCTGTAGAAATGTGTTCAGAAAATGTATAAACGCAAGGAGTACACAGAACCTCTGAGAAGCATTCAGTCTTGCTTTAAAATTTAAGGCATGAACTCCTAAGGGAAAATGCCGGAAAAACAACTAATGTTTTCTCTAATGCAAGTATTAAACGTGAACTAAGATTTGCTTAAAATCTTAGCATACCCCTCCTGCTGCCCTATTTCTTCTCCCGCTTTCGCACCACTATGAGAGCACCAGAAACCATGAAATACAGCGAGGTACCTTCCTCCAAAACAACCAACCAGGGCTTGAGTGTATGCACCAAAAAAAAAAAAAAAAAAAGCAATACACAGTAAATTGAGAGAGATCCGGCTCACCTTGAAGTCCATTTCCATTTGCACTGGTGCAAGATGGTGGAGGAGAGGCTTGGGGCCTGACAACAGGAGCAAAGGCGCTCTTTTGTTTCACTGCAGAGATGACATTGGCAGGTGAGAATGAGAAAATGCCGTGTGTACTGCTACAGTTTGAAGGGAGGGTGACCGAAGAGGCTGCCATGGTAGGGCTTGACGGCACTACTGCAATAAAGCAAAAATAATCAGGACTCAGATTGAGGTTTTCACGGCAAACACGGAAAAAGAGAGTGATAGGGCCTTGCCTCTTAAAATATATATATATATAAAAAAATATATAAAAAAAAAAAATGAAATGCCTTGGCTTGGCCACTCTCTGGATAACAGGCAAACTCTTTTGTGTTGGACTTTTGTTACAAATTGCGCAGTCCAATTTTTTATTATTTTTTTTTTCTATCTGAGATTGTATTATGGCACAAACAGATCAATTTATTATATTCATTTTTACGTCCAGCCTCCAGAGTCACCCCTCCTTTTATCCAGTAGCTCACAATATAGGAAATCAAAACAATGCAAGTATTTGATTTTGTAGTAAATATGAATCTATATGATGATGTGTTACCAAAAATAGACACTTACTGCCATAAGGAGAGTTAGCTGAGGAGCCATTAAGAAATCCAGGGGAACCTGGTACACCTAGATTGGGCATGCCGGCATTGCCATATCCATTCATGCTATTGCTGACTGTGTTGTAATTGGACTGCTGAGGAGTACTGCTGGGAACATATCCTCGCGGGGAAACACTGCTTGTGTTGCGACTGTAACCTACTGTGTTAGAAACCCCCCCACCCCAAAAAAATAATGTTATTTTATAATATAGACTTAGGGCTGGGGGGTTTCCTCATGCAGCATATATTACACAGTTTTAATTGATTGCACAGCTTTGCTCTAAGTTGTCTCTTACTGCCCTATCAACTCTTGCAGTTTGAGATAACCTTATCACGCCAACCCTACTTAAATCATCCGCGAGCACTCTATGTTGTCTCTCCTCTTAGCACAGACAGCCAACAAAAGCTCTCTTCGATCCAGCTGTGTCAGGTGCCTTCACGTTTGTCTTTAGGAGCAATTATCAACAGGCTCGAGTCCCGCTTTGTACCAACACACTGAATGAACTTTCAGCCTCCCCAGACCTTCAAATGCCATCGCTGACAAGGAAAACTTTTTTGTTGCAGTGATTTACTTTAAAAGGCTGTTTTGGGGTCTTCATTTTATGACTGATATTTTTATACTAACAACAAGCTTGTACTTTCGTAATGTGTAGCCATCGGTAAAAACTAATTCAAGATCAAGTACAGAATTTTATAAGGCTTATTAGCTTGGAAATGCATTAAAAGACAACATTTTTAGAAGAGGAAACATAGCAGAATCAGGATTTTAAACAACAGTTTGTTCCTATCTGAGCAATCAATTTAATAATTATGCTGCAAGCAAAAAATATGGGTTTGAACATATCTAATAATCCTGCTTCCCTCCTTTCATTAGTATCAAAATTAATTTCAAATGCAATATGCTACATGCATTTTCAATTACAACAGGTAAATTAAATCAACTATTACTTTTATTAGTAACATATATGTCACACATGCCTATAAACAAAGTATTTTAAAATCACAGACATCCAATTAGATTTATCTGTGTAAATTTTCCAAAACCAGGTGGAGATACCTAGACATAATTATTTTATAAAAAACATACACGTTGTATATTTACTGTGAATAATAAACAGTTTTCTACACTTTGCCAATTCTTTTTTTTTTCCACTGGAGATGCTTTATGATAAACAGTAAACGAAAGAACAGGAAATATTAAATATTACGAGAAAGTTAAAGACGGCATTTC
>VXBO01002530.1:107686-110186 GCA_013400135.1 Rhinoptilus africanus | reverse complement strand
AGAAGCTGAAACTGAGAGATGTCTGGGTGCAAGCAGCACCCGGAGAGTACAGGAATAATCTGCTGAACCCATCTGAGTAAAAGAGATTGTTTTCAATTCCTCGCCTACCAAAAAAATCCGATGTAACAAGTCTCAGGCTCCAATCCTCCAAAGGCACGTTTAACTTTATGCACACGTATGGATCTGTTGATTCAGAATGACTGCTCACTTGTATGCGCTAAAAAATTCAGATGTGGAGCTAAGCCTTTTGCAGGACGCAGGCTTTCTCGAGGCTTCTGTCTAAAATGCCCTCCCAAATTCAAGAGACAGCAATATTTTAAGCAGGCCGCCACAAATCTCCCATGAATTTCTTTTCATAAGGTTCCTAATGGAAATGGCTGCACATTTACATTGACTTTTCTACCGAGGGCGCTAACAACATTCATACATGGAGAGCCAAGAAGCAGTGATACCATTAATACGTATATCAATCCAGAGCCTGAAATGCTGGCAGCAAAAGCCCTATGGGTAATGATATTGATGGCTCGGGTTCTTCTGGAGGTAAAACTTGTTCTGCTGGAGCTCAACCCTCAGGAACAAAAACCCCTCAGTGAAACGCCCCGCATTTGAAAAAATCTTTCAGTCTGTCTCCAATTATTATGACAGTGAACACCTGATATGAGTTGCTGGCACGCTCACAAATTAAAAGAGAAACCTAATGATATTGCTTATGTTCACGCTGAGCATTAAAAGGTAATATCTAAAAGGTTTTATTGTGTTAATAAAACTCAGAGGTGGTCAAGACTTGATGCACGCAGGAACAGAATACAAAATAATCAGTCATAATGTTACGACTTCATTTTTCATTTGTGTTTTCAAGTTTGCCTTGAAAATCGGAGATTGCGCTAAAGGAAAAAAGACAATATTATATCAAAGAAAAGGAAAAATTATAAGCATGACTTATCTTTAATGTTTTACATCAAAATGAAATTTCTGTGATATGTGTCATGTGCATAAACAACACAGGCAGCTTTTGTCTTTGTTGAATTTAAATGAAAAGTCCCTCTAGATATTAATATGTGGACTTCATTTGTTAGCCTGCTAAGTCAGGGACTTATAACAAAAGCTTTGTAAACAAAAGATTAAACTGAATCGAGCTTTAGAAAATGAAAGGAAAACAAGAGTCAAATAATCACAGATCAGAGTGGGGCTGCTTAGATTGAAATCACTACAAGCTACTGGAGTGGAAAATGTTTAATTGAACTATTTCATTACGCAGGAAGTTTATGTCCCTCTTGTAGAATCCAAAATATTTGTATCAGAAAATCCATTCTCCTCCTTTAAGATACTCTCTTGCAAGTATCACATGCGATCTTAAAAATTGTCGATTAACTTAACAGCAAGGAATTAATGTGGAAAACGGGACAAATTTAAGAGTGAAGGGTGCTGGATTTTGTAGCTTGACATACCTACCTAAGAAGTTGGTACATTAGCCACAGTTCTTACAGGGCATTGTTTTACAAGAGATAGGTGGTATACGGCATCACTTAGCAACGTCTGTTACATTAGAAAAAAATCAAATGCTTTTTGACTCTTTACTAACCTTTGGTAACCTTTCGGGATCACCTGGATGTCGTGGAATAACTTTCTGCAACCTCTGAAAGCCATAATCTATGGTTGGTTCATTAAGTGCTAGAACATAAACAGATGAGTCAATTTAAGCAGTATGTATTAATAGAGATACATATCTCAACAACTGTTTGTGAGCACACATTCACATGCAATGAGCAATTTTCTTCCAAACCTTATCACAGCTGCAAACCTCATTTTACAACCTGTCCTGAGGAAGAGATTTTTTTTATTATTTTTATTTTTTTTCTTCACAAAGCAATGATTACTTCTATTTATAATTAGACTGGAAAATAGTCAAAGGGTTATTCAATATATTGCAAAAATGGTAGTGCAGTAACAAAGTTACAGGTCTGGAGGCCATATATAGCAATCACTACAGTCATGATATGATGTCTGCATCATGGGCTGCTTTCTATACCGGCTGTGGATTTATGGGAAACTGGCAATTATGACATATGTCCAGCTATTGCTAGCTTCAGATTTATCCCTGTGGTCCTTTTTTGTCTAGCATATTGCCTGAGCACAAACCAGGCAGGAGGAGCACTTAATCTTGCAAAGCTTTAATAATCTGTGAATGGCTGACTACAAACTGATGTAGAGCACTATCATTCTACAGCTGCAATCCACTAGCCTCATGAAATTGCAGGCCACAAATAGTAATTAATCTTTTTATCCCTCAAATTGTAATTTTGACTATGAACTGTGCTTGGTCATAAATCAGCAGCACATGCTGCTGTGTACAGTGCATGAATCATGATCCTGACTCAGTTAGACTGCACACATTGTGTTTAACAAGCTTTATAAGGAGTCATAGGGCTTTATTATAGCTCTGCCTGACTCAAACAAAAACTGAGCCTGGAGGCCCAAGGACTAGAGTTAAGATGAAAAT
>VXBO01002530.1:97686-102686 GCA_013400135.1 Rhinoptilus africanus | reverse complement strand
CATTCCTCTAGAGGGTGTTAGTGATTTCAGTGACAAAGTGCTATTTGCTGACAAGTAGTTTACACATTAACCAGCTGAATCCAAGGGGGAAAAATGCCAATAGCAATTATATCACCTTGAGGTTATTAAATGTCCTACTGATAAGTAACTAGGTGAACTTGACCAGGTGATAAAGACTGCTGTGAGCAAATGATTGTGCAGTGAAGAATGTCTCTTAGTCCTGCTGTTTCTCCAGATAGCTTTTCTTTCAAAAATGACTGTATAAAAAGTTGTATTAAAAATGTGTGGCCACTGAAGACAAAATTGATATTTAACTCCCTGCTGAATACTTCACCCCTATCAGAGCACCTTTATCATTTCACCTCAAAACATTATACAAAGTCTGCAAATGCCTGTTTTTTCTCCTTTTTTAGGCTTTAAAATGATGCTAAGTTCACCACTTTATCATCAACTGTCTCTACCAAGTGCATTTCATCTATAAGAAATTCAGATGCTCGGGAAATTAAAATTTCAAAGATCTGCTGCAAAAAAAAATCAATGGGTAAAGATCAATGCTCATAGAAATTTCATGAACTTTGAACTGATATGGGCATGATGATGAGAAGTGGTTGGAATTTCAGGTTGCTGATTGTTCCTCACCCAGATGAAAAGCAGCCTACGGGGTTGAGAGGAGGTATACATTTGAGATGGGTTTTCACTTTAATATTTTGTCAGACAAAAAATTAATTTTTAGTCTATTTTGGTAACAAGCACAAATAAAAAAAATCAGCCTTTCCGATGTGACTTGTAATACCACCACTTCTTAAGAGCACCTAATGCTTTGCACATTAACACTGCAAAGAAATGAAATCGGTTCCCTTTGCAGCCGATTGCAGGTGCAAATTAATATTGTAAAATGAAGATCAATACATGGACAGGGCAAAATCAATAGTGGCTAAATTATTGCTGCATTTTCCTCCTCATTCAAGATGAGTTGTGTTTTCCTCTCAAAGTCAATACTTTGCAGCTTTTCTCATTAATTTCTCAATAAATTTGGCAATGAATTTCAATCACAGAACTCGGCAGGGTGAGCCAAGCATTGTGGAATGCATAGGAAATACAAAGGCATGGAGGGGTTGAACACATCATTCATCAGAAGGCACTCTTGCTTGTTGAAGCAGGACTAATATCCCTGGACTTACTAAGGACAACCTATTTACTGTATTAAAAAAAAAAAAAAATTAAAAGGCATTTAAGTTCTCCCCATTCCACAAAGAAACTAAAAATAGATTTTCCATTAAAAAACCAAAATGACACCTTTGTCTTTATCTCCCCAGTTTCTCATAATTGCCCAGCTTTCCTTCAGATAGCAGAAAGGGAAACAATGGCACTCACTCACTTATTTCAATTACAGGCCTAAAATTCACAGGTCAGCTAATAATTATGCTCAATGAGATAACGATATAGAATTTTCCTTAAAACACTCATATTAACATTGGGAAAACTGACTCTTTTTTCATTATTTTTTTTTCCCTAATTGGAAAAAACCACCCCTGGCGTTGACACCTGTGATGCTGTTTGCGAGAGGGATGATCCTCCCATTCAGGAGAACCTGGCAGGGAATAATAGCACTGGGATGTGCCACTGCCCATAGAGAAGGGAACAGCCCCGCTGCCTTGTCGCGAAAGAATCCCCTTGCTGACAACGACTGGATTGTGTTCAAACGCTTCTGTTTACATATCGCAAAGAATGCATTTGATTGTGGCTTTTATAGTCTTGCTGGAACTGAAGCCCCTGAATCCAGCCCTCGACCAAGGACCCCAGCACGTGCCCCAGCCTCAGGGAGGGAGAGCTCCGGCAGGGAACTCAAAAATCACACAGAAAGTGTCAACGAAATATTATAAGAGCCTATTGAACATTCACAAAACAGGAACGCTCATTTGTAGCTTTTACATCTTTGAAGACAAATGTCAATTTACTCAGCTGAAGAATAGTCTGTCCTTTTCAGAGCCTTTTGTAGCCTAGGTCAGAACACTTCCAACAGAACAGTTTTTGTACTAAAAAGTGGACTGGGAGATGATACAATTTAAAAAGCTTCCTGGCCAGTCCCAGTTACCTACCAAACCAACCGCTGCCTTCTTCCTCCAGGAAGGAAGGAAAGAGCAGAGGGATGAAGGGAGGAAGGAAGAAAGCGAGGATGCAGGATGGATAATTGTCAAAGAAACAAAGAGTGTGTATCCTCCACTAAATACAGCAAATTGAGGTTATAAATACGCTCTATGTCTAATAATTTTTCCCTAACCTTCAACCCAGCACTCTGGTGGGTGCAGAGGCTCAGCAGGGCTGGTGCACCCTTGCTGCAGGAGGGGTACCAGGAGGCCACCAAAAAGCCCCTGATGGGGTGCTCCAGTCCCACCACCCCCTCCCCGAGTCCATCCTCTCACCAACCTCAGCCAATACTCAGGGACCACCCAGTCTTGCCAGGCTGTCCCACCACCACAGGGCTTTGGTTCCTTAGCACACCTTTTGATAGGTGGCACTCGGTCACAAGTAAAGCACTAATATCATCATGACCCTGGATTCTGCAAGGTCGCCTCTATTTCCACTTTCACTGAGAACAATTGCGTTTCAGGCTCTTATGTTTGCCAAAAAAGTCATTACCATCATAATAGCTACAGATTTATTTAAATGAATGAATGAACAAATGAGAGGGAGAGATGCAGAAAGCAAGGGAGAAAGTAATGGGGAAAATAAAAGAAAAAGATAAAGAAGTTTCTGTGAAGAAAGACAGCAGCACCAGTAAAAAGGCATCATGTGAAAAAGGAAAATTAAAAAAAGGTGAAAAAGGTAGAGAGGGACTCCTGATTGGGGAGTGTAGTGATAGGACAAGGGTTTCACACTGGAAAAGGGGAGATTTAGGTGAGATATTAGGAAGAAATTCTTTACTCTGAGGGTGGTGGGACACTGGAATTGCCCAGAGAAGCTGTGGCTGCCCCATCCCTGGAGGTGTACAAGGCCAGGTTGGACAGGTCTTGGAGCAGCCTGGTCTGGTGGGAGGTGTCCCTGCCCAGGGCACTGCGTGACCTTCAAGGTCCCTTCCAACTCTAACCATTCTATGATTCTGTGTTGGCTGGAGCAAACTCAGGCACACATCCCCGTGGTGCAGCACACCATGAAGTTGAGGGGGGCTGGGCACCCATGCTGATCTCCTGAGAGCCCTTCTCTGGGGCAGGGTAAGCCCTGTAGATCATGGACTTGGACCTCTGTGTACAAAACGCAAGGTCAGATGACAGAACTGGGTCAGTACGGCAGCTCTCCCAGCACAGCGCTGCACTACCCCACCTCCATCTCCCTCGCTGAGTCTTCCTGCAATGCCCACCACCTCCACCAGCATGGCAGGGGCATGACTTGACCACAGAGCAAGGCTTCAGCCCATGTCAGGGATGACGTTGACAGGCGTCCCAAGCACAAGGACTCTGCGTGCTCAGGAGTCCTCTCCATGAGGCAGCTGGAGGAACCCACACAGCAACGCACCAGGGAGGGGGGCGAGCGGGGATGTTAGGAGGAGCTGTGGTTTAGGTTTAGTGACCCTTACGTACGCAGCAACCGGCCTCAAAGAGAGATGTTGAAAATTTTAACATGCAAAGTTTGGCACAGCTGTGGGAGAAGCACCCAGCTCTGGTGCACCCTTGCCCCTACTCAACTGGTGCTTGTCACCTCCCAGCTCTGTGCTCCCCATGCCACTAACAATGAGTGAAGAACGCCACAGTGCAGGTGGTACACAAGGGACAGGACCTCGCACACCTTCTGTTTTTATACGCTTCCCTGTAGCATGCCCCTGAGACCACTGCATGGGTGCCTGGATGGATGGACCATGCGTCTGGCCCCAGAGAGCCACACTATGGCTGGATTTATGGGGAGGAGTGAGCCTCACCTGGACACGGGCATCCTAAGGCGTCAACCCAACCTACTCTACTGTCCAGACATCACTCTAATGCTTTTAGAGTCAGTGATACCAGATTAGAAAAACGTATTTAAGAGGTGAAGTATGAAATAGTGAATGGAAACCACTCAAACCCACCTGCAGTACAGGCAGTGTACTGGGTAACTGCGTTACCAGAGCAGACCACATCACACACTTCTATCTGAGAACAGTTTGCCATCTGAAATAATCTGCAAATCTACCATGATTTCAACATATAGAATGACCAGATCATGAGAAATTAAGAATCCTACTAGTAAGAAGCCAGATCTCATCAGCAGTTAGCACAGAGTATTGCAAAGGAGGGGCTTGGCAGCGTCAGCGCAGAGCAAGAAGGGAAGGAAACCTGTATGATATCTAATTGTCAATGCTTCAGTCATGCCAAGGAAGCACCACCGTCTAATGCATATGTAACTATAATAAAACATGGCATTTTATGAAAACAACATGATATGACTAACAGAACAAAATATTCTGCTCCAAAAAATAAAGCATTTTGCTGATTTGGTAAAGTGTTTTATTACTTAGTATTACATCAAAGCAGCAAAACATTACATTTCAACTATTTAATACTCTAAGGTATTTTACTAATTAAGATATATTTTACTGAAATAAACTGAGCTTGCATCTGGTTTTATATTTGTGATATTATTTGGGAGTTAATACCTCCTCCTGCATGGATCCATCTCCTTCCTCTCACTCCCCCGCACACACTTTACAGAATTCTCCTGGAATTCTGCTACCGGAGCCTGCAAGCAGAGAAATTCCTCCTGGCCGAGAGTACCAGCCCTGTGCCACTTATCTGGATTATAAGGAGCTGCATCCGCCCCTGCCCAAAGAGCTGATGGAGCTGATGAGCATCAGCTGCCATAGAAACCTGGAGGAGGCATCTCTGCTCCTCAGGCAGGAGGGGCCACGACCAAGGGCTACGGCTCTTCTGAAATACCGGAATTTCAGGTCCTCTACTGAATACCGGAATTTCAGGTCCTCTACTGAAAATGATGCATGATCACAGCATGTGGAAAATCTGATCATTTGC
>VXBO01002530.1:90186-92686 GCA_013400135.1 Rhinoptilus africanus | reverse complement strand
GGTAATTGTATCTTTATAATAGTTGAAAGCAGCGGGCAAAAAGGCAGGGATGGATTGGGAAAGGCCTTGGCTTTGCCTGCTGAGAGCCCGCGCGCTCTTCCTTCTGCGTGAGACTAATGGGGGCTTTTCAGAAAAATCTGGAACTTTCATATCTCTGCACCCTGATCATTTAATGTCTCAACTTCTCCGCTCACAAAGGCTTTGTACACCACACTACACTCTTGTTTCATTATTCTGCAGCCTTGTTGCCCTATGGTCTACCTCCTGCCGGGAAGGTTAAATGTTAGAGTGCCAAGCCAGACTGCAAGCATGGTGGGACACTGATGGGAAACAGATGCCCTGGGGATTCAGCCCCTCCCTCCTCCAGGGCTACATCATTTTCATTTTCTGAAATACAGTGAGGCTTGGCTTCGCTCACAACGGCAGCTCTAATTTCCAAAGACTATCTCAGTCACCCTATCACTTCAGGATAAAGCGAAGCAGGCAGAAGTTTCTCCGTCAGGCAGGCGCTGCCTTTATCTTTTTATTTTCTTATTGCTGGGGTACTGGCTTTTGCCTCCCTCAAAAGGTTTTTTAAACATATATTTCCCATTAAAGTGTTGTTAGCAATGCAACTTTATTACAATTTAATTCCAGCGGGAGAAGCTCCTGACATTCTCACGATTCTTTTGAACGTCTTTACTTAGCAATGAAGACAAAAGACAACCCCAGGAAAGAAAAAACGAATGGCTTTTCCTTACAGCTTCATACATATTTGCATTTATATATTAGAAAGCAGTTCAAAACAGCAAAATTTGCCAAATTTGCAAAATGCACACCTAAGAAATCAGCTTAAGACATGACTGTAAAGCAATTCCAAATTCCAGGGACGTGCACCAAGAGCCAGACCGTCATCTGGTTCGAATCTGCAGCACTTCCCTGTGTGCAATGGAACTGCACCAGCTCACCGCAGCTAAAGTATCTGGAACTTAGTCTACGGCTTCTAATTCATTCATTTTTTATTTCGCTGAACACTTATCTTAGCTCAGCAGTCATTCTCGTCAGGACACTCAGCTGAAGCCCTGCACAGGCTGTGTTCACACCAGAGTTTTGAAGGCTGTAACCCTACCTGCAGTGACCACCTTTGCAGCAGACAACGAAACAACGCCCGCTTTCGAGACGCATCGTCTCCACCAAAAGCACCACCATCCCATTTAGTAACTCTGGTAGCGACCCAACCAGAAAGATCAAGAAAATGTAAATTTTCTCTCCCCCGCCAGCCAGGAGTGAGGCCCCCAGGTGCAAACACGAGCACTTGGTTCTGCTCAGGTTGTGATTTCTTTGGGGACAGATGGAAGATAAGCATCTCAAATGCTACCTTCGCTTAAAAGTTCATTTCAGTGATAGATCTCAGGCGGACAGAAAAACATATCCTCGGTGTGTTAACTGTTTAAAAAGTCCTAGCTTAAAACTACCCAGGAACACACTTTTCCCATTAGATCTAAATTAATAGATAGAAACAGTTGCAGTCTAGTGGGAAAATATTCATCAAAATGCACATCATCTGCACATCATCCACAATCTGCATTATCTACCCAATAAGCAGCAAGAACTCTCCTCGAATCCCTGCAGTCTGTCGAGTAAACAGTTAAAGGCTCTTTGTTTTCAAAAGAGAGATTGATTCATCAGATCAAATTTATTACCTAGAATCCTCATCCAAAACTACAGTAAATTAAATTGCTATTTCTCCCCTTTTCCTCCCAGCACCTCAGTTAAATTCACTCTTAAATGCCAGAAAAACTGTAATACACATTTTAGATAAAAAGCCAGCAATACTTCATCCCAGAGTAAGAATTTTCATATTAAAACCGCTGGAAACCACAAAGTTCCGACTTTTTCTTATGCTCTTGTAAATTAAAATCAAATGGATTTTAAAGAATTGGCACAAATAAATCATTCCCAGGCTTGTGAGTTTGTAACCCAAGTTTCAGGTCTGAAAGAATTTTTAGAGCCAGATTGTGAATAAGGTTGGATAAAGTCATTTGGATCCAACAAGAGCAACTTGAACCGGTGCCTAAAACTTCAACTGAACCTTTAGGGAAGTTCAAGAAGTTTGGGCAGATAGTCTGAAAAATATTTTTCAGCACTGAATACTTCTTAACTCCTTTTTCTAGCTGGAGCAGAGTAGGAAATACCGTCGTTAATCTATTTCTGGCCTAAATGAAGACAGGAAGTAACGGGCACCTTGTGAGAGAGCTTGATCTCATGAGGCACGGAGACATGTTTAAGGCCCAAGAGGCTTGGCTGCGCACCAGAGCTTCTGGGAGCCCATACCAATAGGTATTTTGAGGTCCAGCTACCACCAGTTACATTTCCTGCATGATGTAACCTATTTTTCAACAACATTTTAACGTTCACACTTTGCACTGTTTGTGTGTCATTAAGAGATAGGAATTATTATCCCGAAAGGAGTAAGGAAGCCGTACACTTACCAGTATAGACGAATCGACCGGGAGCACCT
>VXBO01002530.1:77102-85154 GCA_013400135.1 Rhinoptilus africanus | reverse complement strand
AAAAAAAAAAAAAAAAAGAACGATCGGTTAGTGACATTTATGTAGATTTTCTGCAGCATGTAAAAGTGGTCTTTATTTTTCTAAGCGATATTTTCTGCTCAGAGTCAAATTCTTTCTGCGCAGCTTACAAAAATAAATACTTGTTTTTTGCTAAGATCATAATAGCTCATTAGAAGAGGCTGAATTTGGACCTAGACTAAAACCTAACACCACAGGGCTGAGCATGCTTACTTGAACCTATAATGTTGCTAGTTCTCGCTCTCTGGGGAAGGAGAGGACTAGGGGAGAGGATTCAGCCTTCTTAATTGTGAACCTCATTAGTGACGGTTGCTAGGCAAAACACACACCTACTTTCAGTGCATATGAAAGAGATAAACAATACGTCATAGACCATAATGACTCTGGTGCTCAGGGCGACCTTTAATTATTATATTTTTGTTCTCTTATACCTTAGTTATTAATGCAGAAGAACAAATTAGTTTTGTGTGTGTGGACTGCAGCAGATTTGTAAATCATTTCCCATTTTTTTATGTCTAGATCATATTTCCTTCTGATAATCGTTGCTTGCCTCATTCATTTCTCTGTGTGCCCATTGGTAAATACTATATGAAACGTAAAATGACAATGATTGTATTAGCAGCTTAGTATGCTGTTATTACTTTAATTAATTTTATTAGTGTAAAAAGCCATGATCCTGTCAATATGTTAGTAACAACTCGCAAGAGGAGGCCCATGGAAACTGATGTGCGTGGCCTGGCCATGCAGTCACATGTCAACTTGCAGTGGGTTGGAGGATTCTACTTCTTTGAGAACTGAAGAGGTATTTGATCCCTATGCATTTAGTTTTTCGTTAGCCCTGAAGTGGTCAGGCAGTTGGACTAGATGATCATTGTAGGTCCCTTCCAACTGGAAATATTCTATTCTATTCTATTCTATTCTATTCTATTCTATTCTATTCTATTCTATTCTATTCTATTCTATTCTATTCTATTCTATTCTATTCTATTCTATTCTATTTCCTTTCCATTCCATTCCTCTCCTCTCCTCTCCTAACCCATCCCACCCTATCCTATTTTATTCTATTTTATTGTATTTTATTCTATTTTATTGTATTTTATTCTATTTTAATTTTATTAAGAAACAGGTTGGCTGACAGTCTGTTTATATCTGGTTGGTATCTTTATTTCAGTGTATTCTACAGCACAAACAAAGTGATTTTTAAATCTAAATGATTATTTGGGGTTTTGTGGGAGAATAAATACATGTGTGGACATGTACAAGCTCAGCTGGGATTGTGTGCGAGTGATTCGGAGGCTGATGGGCTCCAGAAAGATAGTATTTCACAATTCTGGATTTTCAGAGACACTTTCCATTCTCCTCTTCATCTCAGACTATCTTCTTTTAGCAGTTCAGGCAAGAAGTCAATCACATTGAGTCAGTCTGAAGAAAAACATTTTATGCTGTTTTTCTCATACAAACCCCCTCCTGCCGTAATCTGCAGTAAGGCCCAGCCACAGGAAATTGACCTCACAGTAAATTCTTTACAGATTCGGTCATGTTTTTACCATCCACTTAAACTTGCATACATAACCTGAGACTGTACCTCTGGATCAAGGAATATGACAAGCCAAAATAAAATCAAGTCAAATTAAAAACAAGAAAAAGCTGCAAGCAAAACAAGACTGAAAAAAAAATAGAAAAAGATGAAAAATTGGTTGTGACTGCAAAACTGTAAGTATTAAATAAAGAAAGAAGTCAGAAGCAAATTCAGGAGCGACCGTATTCTGGTTGACAAGGGCTGAGAAATACTAATGGACTTCCTTAATGGGTGGTTTGATGGATGAGAGAAGAAATTATGTAAAAGTAAATGTAGTAGTGTATCAACATAAAGTATGGTGCAAAAAAAAAAAAAAGGAAAGAAAAAAAAAGCATTGCAAATAAAAAAAAAGACATGTAAATGTGTGCCTACCATTTTCCAGATAAGAAGGGGCCGTACCTTCTGAGGGGTCAAGGCGGCGAGCCCGCCTCCCGTGTTTGGAATTGTTGTGTACAAACATGTTGTCTGAGACAGCCAGCACGTGGCCATCCACATTGACTGTTGTTGATACAACAACCTGCAAAAGAAAACAAAAAAAAAATCCAAATTTAAGAAACCCCACCTATTTTCACAACCGTGGATACAGAGTCACATTTTCTTTTAAGACAAAACACCACCACAGCCCGATGCCTTTCGCTTTAAAGGAAGTGAATGACAACTCTGAATACATCTGTGTTTATGTGGCTAACACTGGTGATTTTTAACTCACAATTGTTTCTCTTCAGAACCTGCTACACTAATTAGAGTTTAATCTCCTATTATGCTAACAAATGAATTCAATTCAGGGAAATATTCTTCTAGCCATTAGTTTCAGAAACACCCCTCTAGCCACTCATTTTAAAAGCTGCTGTTTTGATTGATCTGTTGATATATTGATTAGATAGTTTATCTAATTAAAATTTGTTCACTTGAGACTGTCTTCAAATGAAGGGCTGTGAGGATTCCAAATAAAAAAAGCTTAATAAATCAGGAACTATCGTAAGTCCCCATTTTTTCTTCAGTAAATGATCTCCAGGTCAGTTTTACAATTACATTTAATGTCTGATAATGAACTTTTTTGCATCTGAAAAGACCGAGTTGAATATGAATAGTGAAAGTGTTTTCAATCCATGAAAAGTATCCCTTCTCAAGTTCATTTGGATGGTGATTGACCCTGGTATGTCAATGGAATTTCCTCTTTTATTTTGAGTGAAAGGCTCCTATTCTTGTGTCCAGGTTCAGAGTCCGGCCATAGAAGAGATGATGGATAGGGCCTTCTTTGGCTTCCAGCTGCTTCTCAGTAGAAAATGGAAAAGGAACATATGCAAAACGCACAACCTTCCCGATAAAAACACCTACACAATGGAGTCATGAAACTCCTTCCGGAAATGATATCACATGAACACAAGCCAAAGAGGAAACGGTGAGATGCGCTTGCGTTTGTGCGGAGCATGGCCTCATAGGCCGATCGCTATTATCCCAGATAGACATTTACATCTTATTTAAATACTCCAGCACAGACCCTGTGGTGCAGGTTCCAGATTTTCTAAACAAAGTAATCGCCGCTGAATTTTCTTTGGGGTTTAATGTTAGTAGACTCCTTAAAGTCAATGGCTAAGTTAGGCCTTATCAACCCTACTTGTGACGGCGGCAACAGCTAGTACACATTTGAGCTTTTATCTTCTATTTATTTCACCTTTGGGTATAACAAAAATGATTGTCAGGATTCTCACACCAGCTCCTGTAACCAAACACTTAAGGAACAAAAATCAAAGGGGTACAACTAGCCGCCTTTTGCACAGAGCTGCTCCAAGGCACCAGAAGTAAATCCTTGTCTGCTTCTATGTTTTGGATCACCTCTGATCCTGTTTCTTATTCACAACCCATAATTAGCTTTCAGCTACCACAGCACCTTTTCTGCGCATCCCGCTTCCTTGGAGACAGCCATCTGCGGTACCCTTTGGAACAGCCTGAGGGCAGTTCTCTGCCAGGCTGCTCTGCTCCCCTACCTTTCTCCTCCCAGAAGAGGACACTTTCCCTCGTGTCAACATCCACCCTGGAGAGTGCTGAGGCTGCACACTCACCTCGGCCGCAGAGCTGCTGCCAGGCCACTGGCCTATCTGCTTTCACTTTTAATGAGATTCGCAGACTTTAAGAGATACCGCAAAACGTACAAGTGCGATTTTCAGCAAAGATTTCTGGATTTGGTTCCTAGAACACGGTATATTAAAAAGACAGAGAAAGGTGTGTATAAAAAATGACAACTATTTTTGTTCTGTCATGTATATATAGGTCAGTCACCAAGGGAAAATACTGTAGTTCAGCAAAAGAAAGTAGACATGCTATGCTTTGTTATACCGGCTTATTCCTGTAGTGCACCTAAAGAAAGGTGCTGAGACAGTGAAACCAGTTAAAACTATTGTTCAAGATCTGACATACTGTTAAGTCCAGTTAAACCTTCGGAGAGGCAGGGAGATTAGCTAAAGAGACCCAGGGAAGTCTTTCTAGTGCCTACTGGCTCCATTGTCGACCACAAGATCGCTCATGACTGATGCTTCATTTAGTCATCGGTGAGACAAAGAGGACATTTCCACTCATTCCAGGTTTGACCTTCTGTTCTGTTCAGATGGATCAATATCACCAGTGCCACGTGAAGCTGAGATGCATGAAAAATGGGGGCTTGGCTCAATTGTTTTGAAGAAATATTTTTTCCAGCTACAGAGCTTTTCTGTTGGCTGGCTCAAGGGTGCTGGCTTCACCAGTTGGTTGGCTGTGCATGAAAACAGATGTCACATGTTTTGCTATCAAGTTTAACCACAAGTTATTCTTCTCCAAAGTACGAAAGTTTTGAACATCCCTAGTTTATTATTAGTCTCAAATATGAATCATCGTGAAATATTTTGAAATAAGAAGCATGGATTTCCTAACAAGCATTTCAAATGACCCCAAACACGGAGGAAACCATTTGTCTGTCACATCAGCTGTCTCTCTGTAGTGTTACGATTTACCACAGGATATTTCAAAAGCTGTAAGAAGAAAGTGAAGTATTAAACATTTTCTAACACAATTGGAATAAAAATATATGTGTAGGACCACCAGTGCTGGATTCACAAGTTGTGAATGTGAAGAACCCCTGTGTGAGATCCAAATTTCCCTGCGCTCCACCGTCACGTCTGTTAGTAAGATTCTGCTACTCCGTCTACACATGGAAAACCTCTGCAGGTCTGAGCACACGCCACACTACAACGCAAGTGTTAGTATGAAGGAAAACCGGGAAAATACTTTCTGAGAAGAGACCCACTTGCTTCAGCATCGATCCGTTACAGTCCACTGCAGAACACGGCGAGATCAAATAACCAGCATTTAAATGAGTGGGGGAAATGTAAAATACCAACAGCGTTTTTTTTAAACTCACGCAGCATTGGAACTACACTAAGTAGAAGCACTGATACTGCTTTTTCATTTAAAAAGCTCAGGATAAAGATGCAAGTAAGTCTTTTACATATCGTTTATTCTTTAAGAGGGATCTGTACCTGGAATCTTCGCATGTCTCGCGGGTTGCCTGCATTCTTCAAACAGTTCTGATTGCACTTGAGGAAAAACTTTAGAAAGAATCTATAAAAATACAAAATTGAAATCTATTAGATTCATCAAAATGTAAATCCAATTTTAAAAAAGTTTAATAAAATTTAATCATAAATAGTTATACCCAAAAGAATACTGGTAGTGAAATATTACTTTCTTATTAGTTAATGAACTTATTTTAAAGCATAAGACCTCTGTTGTAAACAGAACATTATTGCCAGGGAATGGCAAATTTATATTTTTAATTTTTCAACAACTACAAATGTATTGACTCCAGGCCATATCCTTAGCTCCGTGTGGGAAAGTTGATTTCAATGACTCATTGACTTCAAAGGCAATGACTTACACCAGATGAGAATTTGTCTCTATTTTTTTAATATGTTTTATTTTTTCACAACTTATACGAGTAGTAATGACCTCTACATCTAAACATTCCAAGGTAATGAATGATCAATCTTCTGAAAAACACTTGGCTTTGCCTCCGGTTTGGAAACTCTCACTATTCAAAGGGACTCAATCCAACTCCTGCTGACTCCAGGGAGATCCAGGCGGGATCTGCCCACCAGCAAGGCCCCAGTTCCTTCATTGTTTTTGAAAGGAAAGAAACATGGCAAATTAGGCCCTGTCTTATGACCTCTTCAACCTTTGCCAGCCTTTAACTGTGAGGAGTCACTCTACCCGGGGATGGAAATCCAGCTTATTTTTGCTGAGCGGCAACCAGCAATTATTTAGGACTAACCCTTATCATTGAGGCATCTCTCTGTTAACAGCTTCTGTGGCATCGCTGTATCCCAGGAACACAGCAAGCATGTATAGGAAGGGGGAAAGCTTGGAAAGGTGCATACTCCTTTATGCCACCCTCCTGTAACTGCTGGGAAACAAGCTGGTATGGGATGTCTTGACCCTCCAGGCTATGCAAGGTGGGGGCATCCTCACCGTCTTGCCCTCGGTGCAGGAGGATGTTCACAGCCTACCGCCTCTTTTCTTTACATAGCTATGTTTTCCCATTTCATAATTAAAAAAATATTCTATGGGTCTGGTTTTTGGCTAATGACTGACCGCTAATGACAAGCCAGGCTCAGGACTTTCTAATCACCCACAGTTTCTCAGATGCGCCAGCCCAGCAGCTTGTGGTGCCCAACTTCATACATGCTGAATAGCGACGTTAGGTGGAGCTTTTACATTTAGAATATCACAGCTTTGAGTTGGAAGGGACCTTAAAAATTACCTAGTTCCACATCCCTGCTCTGGGCAGGGACACCTCCCACCAGACCAGGTTGCTCCAAGCCCCGTCCAGCCTGGCCTTGAACCCCTCCAGGGATGGGGCAGCCACAGCTTCTCTGGGCAGCCTGGGCCAGGGGCTCACCGCCCTCAGAGTGAAAAAATATGAACAACTTTTATTTGTTCATGTCAGTCTTTATAAGTGGCTGTGACTATTCTGTTGTATGCACTTCACAGAAGTTTCCATGTGGGAGCAGCATTCCTGGCAAAAGGCAAGCCAGGTGCCTCTTCCCTTCTTCAGCACTCAACATGGCCTGTTCACAGCAAATAGAAAGTTGTGCCACATTGCCCTCCCTCCTGCAGAGCTTTGAGGGTTAGACAGGAGCATTATGGGAGCATCCCCATATCACAAACTGGTGTTTTTAATCAAAGCTCTTCCTTTCCAGTAAAACCTTGAGCAGGACCCTGAAACTGATAGAGGACACTAAAGCTGAAGGAGCAATCTCTCGTATCAGAGAGGTAAGGAGGGAAGCAATGAGGTTTACTGAAACCGTGCATAAATAAATTGATGCTGACAGTTTAGCTGAATGCATGTTTCATTAAAACTTCCTATCCCAAAATCTGTAAAGGGGTTTTAGCTGTAGAGCTGAAAGGAGATGGATTTCTGCAGTGGTCGACGTGGATGCTCACCTGAACTCAGGATTTCTGGACACTGTTGCAGGGATGCTACCAGCGACTCCAAGAAACCACATTTTTGTTAGCCACCTTACTTTTATCTGCCTTGGTTTTGGCTTTTTTTTAAGACACTTATGATCTCCAGATCAGCTGAGTATAGGCCAAACGTGATGGCATTTCCACCACACCTCCATTCTTTTTTGCACACCTTGCACTGCACGGACTGTGACGATGTACAAGGACCAGTGGATGCCCACATCAGTACGGGACCACCAGGCACTGGTGACAGCCCCAGTCAGGAGCTGGGGAGAGCCTCCAGCTTTACAGCTCCTCGATGCCACAGCCAGGTTGAAGAGGCGTATCTTATCTATCTTTTTTCTGATCTCAAATGGGTGTTGTGAGGCTTATTGAGCTAATGTTTGTAAATTGCTCGGAAATTCTCCAATGAATTGTGCACTAGGAATGCTAAGTATTGCTCCTCATGGATTGTTTTTAACGTGAAGCATTCGTGATGAATTGTTTCTATACAGAGAGCTCGCATCCAGTCAAAAAAAAGGGCCGTTAAGCACCCTTTCACTAAACGTCAACTGGAACTGATACTTATTCAATTATTTGGTGAAAAGGACCTATGCTTGGTGGAATTAGACATCTTCAAGTTTACTAGGATGACCTTGGTACTGGGATAAATATTGAAGTCACAAAGCTGGGGTCAACACAAGCAGCACTCGTATTTCAGGTCTGCTACATCCCTGGATACCGAGATATTTTAATTTTTAACCTGTGTTTTCAGAGAGTTTATGGAGAGCACAGGTGGCATCAAGATAAGATTTTCAGAGGAAGGGAACACAAGTTAAAAAGCATGTTCTGCTCACGCAGGGCATTTCTCAAAGCTTGCCAGGAGAAGAAAACTGACTTGATGGTTCCTCTCAGCTGACCAACAAGGACTGTAGGCACTATGAACCTAGCCCTATGGCAGAGGAACAGGGATGGACGCT
>VXBO01002530.1:48449-55949 GCA_013400135.1 Rhinoptilus africanus | reverse complement strand
ATTCAGATGTGTTCCCTGCTCTTGTCATCACTGCAGAGAAACACTTTAATTTGATATGAATTTCTCAGGAGAAACTTTAAATTAACTTAGATTTAGCTACGTTTGAGGTATAGCAATTCAAAGCAACAAAATAAATGACTCTTTGCTGACTCTGGTGTTTCTACATTCATGCTCCTATATGTTCTTTTTTATTTTCTGCTCAGGCTAAATAAATGCCAATATTCACCTTGAAAGAGTCATCATAAAGTAACTCCCATGGGATATAAAAATATACTTCTCTCATCCTCCATCCAAACAGTGTCAGATGAAGTTAAAAGACATGGTAAATGTGCTAAAATCTGCTTATCTGAATTTTTTTCAGTATAACTGAGCAGTCATCACCTAAACTGTCAAGATGCACTGTATATAGAAAAGTGCAGTGCTTTTTAAGCATATTTTCAGAAATTTAGGGGCTAGGACTGTGAGTCCTCTGCAGGGAAAAATCTTCTAAAAGCATATGTAAGTATTAGGCATGAGGACTATTAATTGAGGATCTGTTCTCAAAAATGTGCATTTCAAGAAATATACAATAAAAAAGCTATTTAAAGAGATCCATTTCAAAATTAAACTTGTGCTCTACCATTTTACCCTGCACTTACTTCAGTCTCAGGGTTTTTTTTGCAAATAAATCACATGTGTGGAAGTAAGACAGCAAATAGAAATGAATGGATTGCCACTTCCCAATTAAATAACCAGAAAACTAAATTTCAATACTGGTGTCTGGAAGCAACTGCACCAGCTGCGGAAGGACACAAAGAAATAAGTGTACAAAACCCTGACTGCAATTTGGGGGAAGGAGGGAAGAAGGGAGTAAAAATATGATTTAAAAATGAGTCATTGACCTTGTCCAGGAGATGAGACAGGCAAGGCCAAAGTGACCAGCAGCGAAATTGCTCTGCAGGAACAACCAGTACAACCAGTACAGCCCCACAGGGACACCCAGTATGGCTCTCCCAGTGACTGTGACCCTCCTAAATCACCCCAGGGAGGCCGGTTTGTCAAGGCATTTTGGGATCTGCTGGGAAGCAGTCCAGATGTGCATGTGGACATGGATCCAGCCATCCAACTTCCTGTGGCAGCAGCTCCCAGGGCTGGTGGTTGCCCATGGGATGATGGATGAGCACGGCTCTGACCGCAGCTTACGTCCCAACCCCGCGTTTCTCCACACTCAACGTAGATTGGCCAATCTCTGGGAGCCTTCCTGCAACAAAGTCTGGTCCTCCACCATTAGCATCAATAGGATGTTTGATATCACTTATTGTGGGATCTAAACCAAAGAGCCAATTATTCGAATTTCACATAGATGTAATGAACACCTGACAACATAAATAAAAGTAATTCCACTGGTATTGATGGCTTTGCACATGCTTTTGCAAAAGGTCATTTTAGACCTTAATATTTTATAAGTTTTTACTTTGATGTTATAATTTTGTAGGGTTATTTAAGTATTTTATTGCAACATCTGTGAAAAATACCCTGCAAAGCTTCTGTGAAAAGAATTTATTTCTGATCAATTTCGGTGAAAATGAAGGTCTGTTTACAGATAACGTGAAACCCATGTTCTAATCAGAGATACATCTTTAATTATTCATTATTACACTTATTGGTATCTTACATTGCACTTAACGGCAAAGAAGATATCTGTTCTCTGCTGGAGCCTTAGCATTAGCCATGGGTACAAGCAGAGCAGTGCAAATGAAATTTCTTGGCACCACCGGTGCATGGTGCCATTTTGGCAGAACCATTAGGCATCATCCTGTTGCTTTGCCACCTCTACTATTACCATTGAGCATTGCTAACTTCTCTGTATGTCCAACAAAAAAAGAAAGGCTGTTCTCAAAAGATGTGATTTTCTCTTCACGGTACATATGGTGTTTTCTTGGTTTCAACGGTACGGTCTAATTTGAGGCCCGGGGCCTTGTGCCAGGGCAAATTAAAGAGCAGAAGGAGTGTGCTCTGTAGAAGGGGTTTTTGTCGGTGTCACTTGCCCTGATAAATACAGGTTGGTTTTGTTCTGCTGATTGTTACAGTATGGACTAAAAATTAGGTAAAAGCAAAGATGTCTCAGCGGTGCATATCTTATTCAATTTTTAATTACTGTTTATCAAAACACGTATAAAACATCTCATGATAGCGATACATGAGGTTTGTAAGTAAGCACTTCAAGATTGTTCTGTTTCTTTATAAAACACACCAGGTGCTGAGCAGCCCATTTTGAAATGGGTTGTTTCAGTGGGAGCCTTCAAGCAAGAAGCACAGAACCAGGACCAAGGAAAAACGGCCCATAACTCACTCCATTGAACAACTCCAGCAGTTTGTTCTTCCCCCCCAAAAAAAGCCAGTCAAGGGAAATCTTGATAAAATCTTGATTTATCTTGTATAAATCAAGCTGGAAACTCTTAGTCAGCATTGGGCCATAGACCCGCTGAGATCCATAGGAGCACGGTGACCACCGCTTCAGATGTTGCTTTTCATTTTTCACCTGTCTCCTTTTCAAATAACATCTCCAGGACACAAGAGTGAATGAGGTGCAAGCTCACACCTGCACAGAGGAGACTCCTCCCTGCCTGGAGCATCTCCACCCTGACCCACAGGTGGAGAGGTTGCCGGTGGGCACCTTGTGGAGAAGACAACTGTGGTGGAAGTAGCTGAGCTCCCCGTCCATGGGAAAAATGAAAGAGCTTCATACGTATCTAGGGAGAACATCTGGACTATTGTCAGCAACTTACATACATTTACTTAATTGCAATCTGAATGAAATTGTCCGTCATAAAAGATGCCTCAAGAATTTTGATTTTAGCTGTCTGTCTGCACAAGTTGCAATGCACCCTCATATCATTTGTCTTAATTTTATTTCACTATCACTAACTGTAGACACTACTTCAGAAATATTTTGAATTTAGTTTTAATTGTACGGCTTTCAACTCACGCAACATTTCTCTTTGTGTTGAAAGCATCACGGTGATTTATCCTCATTATTGTGTAAATAGGTTTCGGCAGTTCTCAGTAAATAAAACAAAGAGTGACAGGAGGAGAAGGGGGAATTTGCTTTCCTACCAATTAGAGTAGCCTTAGGCAGTACTTTTAAGAGGAGATAAATCCTGCAAATCACTAAAATGATCCTGTCACATGCACCAAATATTAAAATCACACAGCGGCGCACTTCATACAGTTTGCTTTGGTTTAATGAGTTGGGGTGGGCTTCGTCATGAGGTTTGCATCTCGCAGTTGGGGACTGTTGATTGACAGTGAAGATCATGCCCAACTGCAGCTTCCTAACCAGTAGGGCCAGATGGAAAATCACAATTCATGTTTAATATGCAGTTTTTCAGCTAACGAAAATTCCCAAATTGTCTCCTCACCTCCTACCTGAAAATTTTTTTCCATAATAAATGCAAAATATGCTTCATATTAGCCAAGAGTGGTTTTTCCCCCTTCCAGCAAGTTATTAAAAAAATCCTGTATAAGTGATCCCTATTAAGTGAACAACCTGTTAACTTCTTCAATTATCTAAGTTATCAAAGATTAAAAGATAAGTTTACAAAACATCTGTTGTCACACTTGGACACTTTTAAAAGTGAGTGGTGTGTCAGGGTAAAGACAGGATCACAAGAAGAAGACAGTTTAGAAGTACTAAGCAACTAAGCAAACGGTTGGTTCTACTAAATTTTCTGCCCAACACAGACTCCCGTACCGTGCTGGTGAGGATGCGGTGGCTCCTTTTGGATTTGCCATTGCAGCGGAGAACATGACCTGGTAAGGTCTGCAAGGGCGTTTTTAGTCACCAGAACAAAACATGCCAATACAGCGTAATATATGTAGTAAAGAGATGGTCGGTACCAAGCTTTTAATGATAAACAAGACATAGCAGACATATTGCATGATGCCGTAGGAGCCCTTATAACTCACAGCCTCACAGTTATAGCCGAGTGTCCTACTTTCAATTATTATCTCCCCCTACACTGTTCTCCTGCAGTCAAGTTTTACACTCTGACATTTATACTTAGTATATTGAGCAATGATTGTTACCTTGTTCCAGCATTTTTTGTGCGATGCTTTATGAGACTGGAACTAAATGTATGACAGGAACCCCAGTAACCTGAGACCCTGGGTCAGTAATGTATTAAAACAAAACAAGACACACATGGCTTCGGCACAGCAAGAAATCATGCAGGAATGGGGACCGAGACAGGCTGAGATAAAGAAGGCCTACCTAACAGCTGCAATTATAGCCTTCGTTATACGAGTCAATCCATTACTGCATATAGGCTTGACAAATTACCATAAATGCCAAGCCAGAACAACAGCGAAGTAATTTAGCTTCATACTGGACACTTTGAAAGTTGGTACATCTAAATATCTCAGTGAGGACTAATTAATTAATCAGTCTTGTTGGTGGTATAATGATTATGATCTTTTTTTAATTTAAAAGCTCCCTCCAACTAAACAACTGGCAAATTATGATTACAGTGGTTAGAGGATAAAATCATTGATTTGTAGTCTCATTCGAAATGGAATAGCATATCAATTTGTAAATGTCCCAAAATAAATACAAGTTTTTCATTACTACTTTCAATAACGTATATCTGCAAATTGAAGACTTTACATTAAAGAAATGCTCGCTGCCAGCTACCCACAGGTTAACAAATGCTTGCACAATCTTCACATAGTATTGATTTATAAGTATTAATTTATATGATTACATTTTATCACTTTCTCATATGTAGAATAGATGTCCTACTCAGCGTACGGGATGGAGAACGATGATTAACATTACCTCACACGTTTTTTATATTCCCTGAAAAATATGTAGCACCGTGACTTCCACAGGGCACATCTTCCTAACCTTGTAATTTATTAAGTCAATGTCTTATCAGCCTCCTCATAGACATTTTCCCCATCACATTTAAGCATTTCAAAATTAACAGCACTGCCCTTCCAGGAGGTGAAATTACCGCTGTGTGACCGGTTTGCAGTCGGGGTGAAGTAGGAAGAGACTGAAGCCAGCTCTGCTGGGCTGGGTGCCATCCTGAGCACCCGGCTGGGATTTAAGACATTGGAGCCAACTGACCGCCACCACGGCCTGGAGACCTCAGGGCTGGCTCCACCTGGACCAGCACAAGCTGCAGGAGGTCTGTGCTCAGCTTTGCTTACCAGTACATGATTACTGGTTACCTGCTTACCAGTTACCAGGAACTGCTTACCAGTTACTACGCTCCGACTGAAAATCCTTAAAGTCTTATTTAGGTTATACTGTGTATTTTCCACGGTTTTCCTGTCTCACCTCCCAGTCACCCTGCACAACCAGAAGTGTTTCAAAGCACAGTCCGCACGCCAGGTCCTGCTGAGAGCGGAGGCAGGGTGGGCACTCAGCACGCCCACAGTTAAAGCTCTCCGTAGCTGTTAAACAGTGACGAGAGAGAGAAGGATGCTGCAACACCGAAAAACTGGTCATGACTTGTTCAAGATGACACAGAAAATACGTGACAGAAATAGACATAGAAACCCTATTTGAGACTTAATTCGTTGGGTCAGCAGGACCCAACCGGAGGAGTGATATATTCCTTCCTCTGCCTCAGATGCTAAATATTACCTAACTTCAGTGGCAAATGAACAGAAGAAGGAACTGACAAGTCTCCTTCACTCCACAATTCTAATTGAAAAATATACATAGTGGGCACCAACCGTAGAAGGGGTCACGGACACCAGAAGTCATCATGCAGTTAAAGACCTTATCAGATCTTGTGTTAGAAAGGGGATAAAATTCAGGTTACAATAGACGACTTTAATGCTGCCAAAAAGGAAACAGCCAGCGTTTGACTTTTTCACCTCAACATTCTGTAGTATATTTCTCGGCATAATTTCCTACTCTTAAAATAGGAGGATAGAAATGCTGTTACCTGGAACCATCCAACCTTCTCTACGAAGCATCGGAAGAACGAGAGCTTCAAAAGACCTCTACCCCAGTGGGTAAATGAATGCTATTAGAGTGTTGCTGGGCTGCGTGCTTGCCTGGGCACTCGCTCGGAGCACGCTAACTTTGGTGCCGCCGGGCTGCGGTAGCTCAGCACTTCTCACATGACAACTTAGTCTAATTGAGTGGGACAAATTATCTTACAATGGACTCTGCGCAACAGCAGCAAGACTAAATCTATACTCCAGCTAACTCTGAACACATAATTTAGCCATAAGAGACTAGCAGCGTCAGTGGTTTCCACAACTATCTGCTAAAAGCAAAAGAAAATTAAGTCCCAAGAAATTCTGATTTCAGTCACAGAAAGCAGCATAATATGCCCGTAATACGTGAGCTCGGAGTTAGAAAAATATTTTCCTTCTTGCACGGCCTGTTGTATTTCTCTCTCTTATTGCCTCTGACTCCTTGCACCGTGATCCTGTGCTCCACACCACTGGTGGTGGGAAAGCAGGGCAGGAGGTATATTGCCTGGCTCTCGGCAGGGAAGCTCTGAAGAGGAGCCGTCGCCTGTCCTCAAGCCCTACAGCCCAGTATCTGCAAGGCAGGAGCAATCCCAAGAAAAAAAGGTCACGTTCTAGCATTTAAATTCATTACTGGCTTTTCTCCCACTCTGAATTACCCAGAGTATAAAACATCCAGTTTTGTTATTTGATGCTAATCCTATTGGTTGAGCTACAGTTTCAGAGGATATTTAGCCTGATTTATTTAGTCCTCTCCACCTTTGACTATCCCTATCCTTTTTAAGAAGAGAGTCTTTTTGATGTTAAATATAAAGTTGAGAAATTTAAATGAAGGACTTCAAAATGCAAGTACTGACTTTGCTGACTCCTAATCTTTAATAAAAGCAGATACTGGGCACTAATGAACAGTTCTCATTTGCCACCAGATACAGCATGTTTACTGCAGTTGTTTTGGGTTTTTTTTTCAATTTCTAGACTATTGGTGTTATTGGTGACACTAACTTGTGAGAACTATTTAGAAGAAGCCTACCTTCTGCAGGTGAAAGATTAAATGTTAGCCCATCCATCCACAGGGTTACTTGGAGTTTTTTGTATGTACACCTCCTTATATCCTGACCGTATGCATTACAGCAGGGCAAATAATCAAAAGAGAAAATAATTGCAACTACTATTGCATTGCGTTGTTCACACCATTGTTGAGAGTCATTAAAGAAAACTAGAGTGTATCCGCTGCCTTAAAGCAGATCTCCATAGGGAGTGTAATGGGAGGCTCTAGTTCAAGAAATACCACTCTGACATTGGTACTTTATGTGTATATATTGAAATACCTTGAAAAATACTTTCTTTTAGACATCCAGCATCAAGACAAACCTTGTCCTCTGAAGATGCGTCATTGAAGTTGGCATACCAAGGTGCTGTCCACACCAAACCAGCAACCTACTTCATGTTATCTCTGTTTTTTGCATCGGTTGTTCCTTGTCTTATTTCAGAATTAATGCTAATCCACACAAATCAATCTGAAATTAC